>BJFM01006612.1:0-16317 GCA_016586285.1 Arothron firmamentum
GTGTGTGTGTGTGTGTCTACACATTAGACTTTGAACCAAAGCCTCTATGGGTTGTTTTTTTTCATATTTTTTTATAGTCTGATTTTCCTATTTCTCCTTCAAGTGATAACATGCAAGCTAGCACGTGCACATACACGTGCAGATGCACATACACACATAATGCAAAACTAAATGCAAAAATGTAATTCACATAAATGTAAATGACTGAGGATGGGTTTTAGCATTAATTTATTACAGTCGGTCTTATGCTTTTGGTTAATTTATTTACTTAAATTGGAATTAAAACTTGAAATTTCTCTTATTAAGAACAAGAAAACATATAAACATATTGATAAAAAAGCATTCACCTGAAATTCCATTAAAATGTGTACGTACACATTAACCCGAAACACCTTTAATCTCGGTTTTCTGTAAAATTATTTTAGCTTCCTCCCTTCTGCTCTGTGTTCCTTACATTTTTTAAATTTTGCTATTGTTGGCGTGTATACAGGGCCATGGAAGACGTGCAGCCCGGACTGACAGGTGGAAGTGACACCGTGTATTTTTGCGTGATTGACAGGCATGGCAACGCCTGTTCATTTGTCAATAGCAACTACATGGGCTTTGGAACAGGGCTGGTCCCTAAGGACTGTGGATTTACATTACAGGTCAGTGTCACTGAAAGAGGATTTATGTTCTGTATTTATCAATCTCTAGGATAGTGATACTTAAAGTATATGCTGACTGTCAATATCACTGCAAAAAGATGTATAGTGTGATTATACTTTGTTTATATGTCTTAATAAATATGTGCGGTACACTTTAAAACATAAATGTCCAGTCATCATTTGTTTTTTTAATTGCTGTTTAACTAATGTATATATTTAAGGAACCTGTTGTGTGGTATGAAATGTCACAGAATCGTGGCGCCTTCTTTACTTTGCGTCGCAACCACTTCAATTGTGTGGCTGGGGGGAAGCGTCCTTATCACACAATAATGTCAGCACTTCTAACTGACTCTCCAACCAACTCACAAAAACCTCGGCTACTTGCTGCACTGGGAGTTATGGGGGCTTTAATGCAACCACAAGGACATGTCCAGGTATTCTATTTAAGTCTAGATAGATATTTCTGTTTAGTCTTGTGGTTTTATGATGTTATAAGTTATTTACTAATGTTGCTATTGAGCTAAGGTGTTGTTGAATATGTTGGAGTTTGGAATGAATCCTCAACAAGCTCTGGATGCGCCAAGAGTTTATGTGCACTATGACCAAAAAAGTAAGCCCCCTTTAAAACACCAATGCGTATTAGTTACTTCCAGTATCATGATAACAAGTTTCAACATTTGTACACATCCAGCTTCACAGTGGTTGGTTAATCTGGAAGAAGGGGTCAGCCAGGAGGTCGCAGAGGAGCTGAGACAGAGGGGTCACACAGTCAACTGGCCAATAACAGGTACTGAATAAAATGCAAATATTATACAAATGTTGTATGATGCTTAGATTATGACAAAAGAGACAGTTCAGAATCCATTCATTTATTAGAATGAGTTAATTCACTCATCTGTGATGAGCCGACTTCCAGTGTGTACTCCGCCTCTTGCCTGATGGCAGCTGGGACTGGTTCCAGCCCCCCCCAACAACCCCATAGTTCATACACTTTTACATAATGTTAAGGATTAATTATAATAATCAACATCTTTAAGTAAATCATAAGCTTTCAGGCTCATTACATTTGTTCATTTGCCCTTTCTTTCATGCACACAGGCCACAAGAGGTCACAGTTTGGGCGAGGACAAATCATTACAGTGGGAGACTGGTGGAACCCAGCTGCCAGTCAAAATGATCACCCTTCCAAGGTGCTGTGGGCAGGATCAGACCCCAGAGGTGATGGATGTGCTCAGGGCTACTAGACAAACAGCACCCACCACCCTGCCTCATCTGTGTTCTTAAAGCAACCATCCAAAATCTAAAAAGAGTGAAATTTTTATACATTACCTATAACTGTTTGGCTTTCATAGTAAATGTTATATAATGTGATCTGTTATCACATTTAATTGAAAAAGCAATCCATAAACAATGACAGAATAATGTCATCTGTTATAAGTAAAGATGAACTGTAGGCAAACTATGAATCTGTACTTGTGTATGAGATCAAAATGGTCATTATTAATATAATAATAAGATAGTTATTATTAGCAGATAGTTATTATTTTATTGTTCAAAATTATTGTTCAAAATTATTTTATTGTTCATGAATTTTAGTGCTAATCCATGTTCTTGATATTATTTGATTACTTGTGGTTAATGTTGCAAATATGAATTACATGTTTTACCTTGTTATCATGTTAATCAGACGTTTGTTTTGTAATAGACTACATGGCCTTATTTTCAGCAGCAGAGTGCAAAGATAGTACATTACTGCTGCCTGTTTTAAGATGACCAGATGTTTACATGCGTGTACATGCTGTGGTCAAGTATGTTGAAGTTAACAGCTTGTAAAATCTGCAGCAAGTGGCACAGTATGGTTGTCCGTTGTTTGCTGAATCATGCGAGACTTTTCACTTTCACTGTTATTTTCTCAGATTCAAATCCTACCTGCCACTAAGTTAACCCATGTAAGAAGCCATGTGTTTTGTCTCCCAACCACAGGCTCTTTTCCATAATAACCTTAATTAAATCTGGTTGAAACAGGTTGTTAGTGACCCAATCCAGATTATAGCAAAAGTTTATCTGGATTTTCTGGATTCCAAATGGATTATAAAGCAGGATAAACAACCAGCGGGGTCCCAGCAGTTGTGAGTTTTTGAAGCAGCGCTGTTAGCCCTATTAGCCAACATAGACTTTTTTGTCTATTGCACATCTAGTTTGGACTAAAACTGGGAAAATATGCTGCATTTTCGCCTCATTTGTCTTCATATTCTTCTTTTAAAAATTAAATTACTCTGTGATGTTCAATAAATGTTAGCAATCCTAAAATGTCTGTCTAGCACTGATCTTATTAGCTCATATCTTAAGAAAATTTGAAAATTGATTATTTCGAAAAGGCTGCTGATTCACACAGCATACAAATTCTGTACAATATGCCCCTATAATATAAAATAGACAATACAAAAGGGTCTGTTAATCTGAGGCTTATTGGCTGCAGGAAACATACACACTCACACCCACACAAACGTCACTTGTTTTTATTTCCTGGCACCCCAGCTGCTCTGCCGCTCCCCTCCCCTCTTTCCCTTCTTGTGCACCCTAGTCCGTTCCAGTCCTCTCTTCTATGCAGCTGTGAGTGTGTTATTTAGAAGAGTGATGTGTTGTTCGGTGGGTTTCGCCAGGTCCTTGGGCCTGGCCCTCCTGCCTCTGGCCCTCTGCTCCATCTTGGCCAACCTGCTTCTGTTGTTTCCTATGGGGGAAATCAGCTACATCCAGGAAAATCATTTGTCCAGCTACATCTGGTACTCTGGTGGACTAGGAGGAGGTGGACTGCTGGTAAGGAAAGAAAACTTTATTATATTGGATTATTTCCCCCAGATTATTATATTGTTGGCAGATAAATGCATTGTTATTGTTAATCAGTGAATCTTAAAGCTTTTTCCATGTTGCGGATGTCCTTTCACCAGTTTTATTTATTTTTTACACAACATGTGATGCTAAATCAGATTCTTTGAAGCATTGGAGTCATGTGGCATTAAGCGCTATACTGAGAGTGACTTTCAAAACCCAAGATGCATAAATGTGTTTAATCATATTGCCTGATATTCCTTGTTAAACACTCGTTCAGAGTTATGTGAGTTGCGAGAATCAAAGCACAGCTAAAAACACACATTTTGACCTCTCATAGTATGACTAGTCTGCTATTTAACCCAAGTTAGTGCATGCTTGTATATTTCCTTGAGAACAATGGAGTGTTGTGTCATTTCCCAGTTAATCCATCTGTTCCACATGCTCCTGATCTGATGGGTTTATGTGCAGGCTGAGTAGAAAGGAACTGTTCTTTTGGGTTAAAGTGGAAACAGAAGAGAGATTATGTTTCTCCGAACAATACTAACTCTAAAGTGCAGCACACTTGCTATTCAGTTCCGTAAAAGTTCACTCTCTTAAATAAGATATGTTCTTGAAGTCCAGTATATTTATGAAAAACTGGCGAGGATACAAGAGCAGAATAATCTGGAGAAGACCATGTAATGATTTATGTGACGTCCATAAGCAATAGAAGAGTTATTAAGACGTGATGGTAGATTAAAGTCAGAGATTCAGGGAGATCAAATCTCTAAAGAGAAGCCTGGCTCTTTACGGGAGAGCATGGTAGTTCATTATGTTCTGTTTTCATTTTAGTATCATACATTATATCATGTTTTTACTCCTTTGAGGTATTGCTTTTTATACTCTGTGGAAAGGAGTGAAACCAAAGAGTCAAAGAGCAAGCTGAACTCCACTGAGACAAATCTATCTTTAGCTAGCTCTCTTCCTTTTCCTCCCTCCTTTTCCTCTTGTCTCCATGAGCACCTCCCTCTATATTGTCAGCCCCCCTCCTGCTCTCACACACACACACAACTACTCTCATTCTGTGGATAGTGCTTTGCAGAGGACATCCAGGATGTGTGTGTGTGTGTAAGGATGCCCATGAACTTTGTGTGTATGAAAATCCTTGGGAACTCTCCCCCAGTAGGGATGTGATTTAAGGTCCTTGACTGCTGTGTGTGTTTGTGTGTGTGTGTGTGTGTGTGTGTGTGTGTGTGTGTGTGTGTGTGTGTGTGTGTGTGTGAGAGAGAGAGAGAGAGAGAGAGAGAGAGAGAGAGAGAGAACAACACAGGAAACATAAGGAACTCAACAGAGGAGGGAAGAGCAAAATGGTGAAATAAACAGATTCAGTTCTCAGATTCAAACTTTTAGGCCTTTTCCTTTCCTTTGCAATAAAATACTCTACCTAGACTGCAAAATTATGTGGATCTCTAAATTCCCCACTTGTCTTGGCAGAAATTCTAATTCCATCCCATTAGCCAACAAACTTACACTATACTTGGACAAATGTACGGTCATATTAACGTAACATATATTTTCATTTTGCATTTATAGATATCACAAACTTAGAGCATATTTAACAGCATAAAACAATGGAAGATAAGTTGGAATTCTGTTTTGCTATGAACGTTCCCTGTAAAACTTCTGAAGAGGCCAGCCAAGACATGGCAACTATCCCCATGTTTTAGAAAAGAAAACCCATCTAAAAATAAATAAACAAATAAATAAAATGTGAAAACTTATACAGAAAGTGCCCATTTGTGTGCTTCCAGATGTTGGTGCCAGCTGTTGTCTTTATCACTCTTGGGAAATGTACCTGCTGCTGGAATGAAAGCCTAATGGTAAGGATTTCTTTAACCTTTTCTATCCTGTAGGATCAAGCTGATGTAATTGTGTTTGTATCTTTGTGTTTGGTTCAGACAGTTTAATAGAAAGTTTCTACTGCTGACTGTTTTCACCCTTTACGGTGTTTGTGTTTTATTCCCTGACTGCTTTTAAGCTAATTAATGTTGGCTTCTCATGAAATGGAATGTGAATGCTGATCCAGCTGTATCAGTTTAGACTGATTGTAAGTGAACTCTCAGCAGCAGGGTTAGCTTGGCTGTCATTGCTCGAGGCTGCACAGCTGCACTGTGTGTGCATGCTCATGCTGTTGTTGCCTCTGTGACATATTGTATTTATGAAGTATTCTTTAATCTCTGTCACGCACATGCACATGTGACAACCATGCAAGTGTGCATTCTTCTTCCAAATCTTACTTTGTGTGTGTTTTGCTCTAGATGTGCGGCTCTGTATTTGCAGCTGTGGTTGGCCTGCTGGGATCTGCCTACTCTTTTGTCATATCAGGATTCACCTTGTTGCAGGGTCCCCAATGCTTCACATCATTGGGATGGGAATACCCATTTGAAGAGCTGGGTGGGAGGTAGTGGAATAATACATTTAAATTTACACACCTTCTAAAAAAAAACACTCTAAAACCCTGGTATAGGTTTCTTCTTATAGATCAGCAATAGTTTTGTCAGCAACTGGGCTCTCAGAATAAATTTACAACATTGTCCTAACATATCCATTTGTCTGGTTATCTTGACCTATGTTATATATTATGTTTTAGATAAGAAGAATCCAGTTTTCCATTGCCATTAGCAGCTCTTTTTTCCTTTCTTCTTCCAGATATCTCTTACAGCCTGAGACTTGGTCAAGGTGTCTTCAACCACTTCACATTGTGGAATGGAATGTGACTCTGCTGTGCATACTCTTCGGTCTGGCTGCGCTGGAGTTCATCATCTGTCTTTTGCAGCTGGGAAACGGTTTAGTTAATGCCGTTTGTCGGCCGTGTTGCTACAAACAGGAGTATAGCCTCAATGCTTAAATAAACACTCAGGCATAGATTCAACTGCTGTGAAGAAACACTAATACAGTATTTGCATTGCAACATGTATTCACACACATGCTGTACTGCAAATACTAGGACAGCACGTATTGTATACACACACAGGAGATAATCAAAATAAATAAATGTATGTAGATGAGGCCCCATGTACGCTCTGTCTGAGTACAGGTCAACCATTCTGCTGATGAACATGGTTTTTATGTGGATTATTGTGGGCTCCTGACATGATCCAGAGTAAAATTTCTATTTTTTAAAGACCTTAACTGTAAAAAAAAAAAAAAAAAACAATCATTAAAACACAGGTAGAAACTTTCACTGAAGCTGCCGGGTATTTCAGTGCGAAAGCAAGTTTTTCATGTTTTGAGTATTAATCATTTATATAGATATGTGCCTGTGTTGCCTTATAAACACAACTACAGCACAGATTGAATGGCACAAGTTGTGCCTTATTGTTGACAATTCGCAACAGCTTAGCTGACGTGATTGTCTTTACACACCAGTTCTCGTCTTAAGTATGTCAGGTTGGCTCAAATTAGGATTGTAAAATTGTGTTTTGTACATTTGTTTTCATTTCCAGAACCATTTTTAATTTTCTAAATTGCATCTGGTGGATGCTGGATCACTATTAATGGATATTTTATACATATTTTAGAGTCACATTTTTTATATGTTTCTGCATTCTTGAATAAACAATTTTTAATTCAAAGATTCTGCTGTCATTAAGAATATTATTTAAAAGTTTATCCCAAAAAATCTGCCAAAAATTCAGTGATTTATATGCAATTTCATGTTAATCACCACCTCCTATTCCCATTCCAATTAGTGAAAATTTCTGTTAGTTCATTGAATACCCTCCCTTTAACCTTATTGACTGATTCTGTATCAGTATGCCCACTATGTTGCAATCATTTAGTAAACTGAAGCATGTCCCGGAGTTTCCAGGATGTATTCATCCTTATCTGGTAGAACGTCATAATTTTCAGGTTAGTGAAACAGACTGGACACAAATGGACACAAAAATTAGTTTCTCATGCATACTGTCCTTGATTGATTTCAAAGAGAGATTGAAATAATTCAGTTTGGCCAGAGTAATCATACCTGGCTGTGGTCTACTGACATGTGCTGCAAGTGAAAGGCACAAATCATTGGTACAATCTCATGTTACGCAAGTCTTAGCTGTTGAAAAAACTATTAGGTTGATGACCTCTGTGTTCCTCCTTTTTCTGTCAGCTGAGGGGGTATAAAGTCCCACAGACAGACTGATTTGCTTAGTCAACTCTACTGTTTGGCTACCCTCTCATCATCTGTTAGATCGTGGGTTATAAGGAATATTATTCCTCCTTAGCAGTTGTACTGTGACGGTCCCCAGAATGCATTTGTTGGGGTTAAAGGGAATGTTGCTGTTTTGTACAGCAGTGTGTGTCTCTGGAGTGACAAGGGAATACTTCCTCAGAATAGAGGAGGTGTCTTGGAACTATGCTCCAACTGGGATGAACATCATTCAGAACCGGACGCTGGATGAAGACGAGTAAATAACCCAACATCTTTTAAAATTCCTTGACAATTGGTCCATTTTTATTAGTTGTTTTTCAGCATTCTTATTTAGTGTTATAATTTTAGATCTTACTCAAATTTGATACTTGCAAAATATGTCTTGTGATTTAAATTGTTGTCACACCATACAATCAGTAAGGAAGGTTATAATGTGTTTCCTCATTTTTAGTTTGAAGAACTATTCAAATTAGACTTCAGTTATCCTGGATTTGGCTACATAACTTTGTATTTCTTTCATCTTTGTCTCTCTCTTTGCTCTACAGAGAAGCCTCTGTCTTCCTAAAAAGAGGCCCACAACGAATTGGCCCCATCTACAAAAAAGCTGTATACAAGCAATACAGCAACGCCACCTACAGGACAGAAGTGAAAAAGCCAGGGTGGCTGGGCTACCTTGGGCCGCTGATAGCGGCTGAGCAAGGAGACACGGTGATCATCCACCTGAGGAACATAGCATCTAGACCTTACAGCATCCATCCACATGGACAGAACTACAGCAAGAGCAGCGAGGGTGAGTAATATGTGGCTCAATGGTACAATACGTGCATGGATAGACTACACAATTGTTATATGTGTCTGCAGGAGCCTTATACCCAGACAACACCGGGCCAGAGCAGAAGCGTGATGACCTTGTGCTTCCTGGTACTACGGTGACCTATGATTGGACCCTACCAGAAAACCATGCCCCCACATTGGAAGACAGTAACTGTCTGACAAGATTCTACCACTCCCACATCAATACACCCAAAGACATTAACTCTGGACTAATAGGGCCCCTCATTATCTGTAAGAAAGGTACCAAATATTGAGCTGTCAAGCTTGAACCTTTAAAATTGGAATAAGCATGTACAGCATGTACTTTATGTTAGCATGAAATACTGACATGATAATACTTACTCCCCACTGCAGGAACTCTTGACTTACATGGAGGCCGCTCAGAAGATTATCAATATGCTCTGCTCTTCATGGTGTCAGATGAGAATTTCAGCTGGTATCTGGACGATAATATCAAGACGTACATCACAAATCCAGCCAGCGACCTTAAGGATGACGAGGATTTCATTGAGAGCAACAAGATGCATGGTGAGAAGGGCTGTCAATATGCTAAATAGGCCATACCACACAGTGGAGGCCTGTGTCTACACTCTTTAATGAGGCATGCGTCATTTGCAGGTATAAATGGGCTTCTGTATGGGAACCTGCCCGGACTGAGCATCTGCCAGGGCAAAAAGATCCACTGGCATCTGTTTGGTTTAGGCAATGAGGTAATAATTAATGATGATGTTATTAAATATCAGAATATCTAGGACCTGATGGATTCTTTATAAAGGTATGAATATGTTTATTTTAATGCATTTTGTAATCCTTTTAAACAAGGTGGACATCCATTCAGTCCATTTCCATGGCCAGATCCTGACTGCACAGAACCATCATACGGACACAGTCAGTCTTTCCCCAGGCTCCAGCACTACCGCTGAAATGATGGCTGACAATGTTGGACACTGGCTTCTGACCTGCACTGTCAACGACCACTTGATGGGTATGGTCATGTATAAACAGACGCTGATGTTTTTCACTGTCAAACACATTGTATTTGTCCCATTGCCGGACATGTAATCCATTTTTTGGGTTGTGTTTTGGGGTTTTTTTCAGCTGGAATGCAAGCCATATTTGAGATCAAAAAATGCTTAACCAGTGTGCATAAACCACGACCTCATGGCGAGCTCAGACAATACTTCATTGCTGCTGAGGAGGAAGTCTGGGACTATGCTCCCACACCATCTGATGATGGGTTTGTTTATGTGCATGTATATTCTATTCACAAAATTCAGAAACATACGTACAAATAACAGTGTTATTTATACTTTCTGCATGGATGCAGAGAGGCTGATGTGTTTTTAACCAGAGATAGGAACCGCATCGGGAGCCGCTATAAAAAGGTTCGCTATGTGGAATACACGGACAACACCTTCATGACAAAAATGCCACTAACCCCGGAGAAGCTACACCTTGGAATACTGGGTAAATCTGAGTAGGCTGCGAATTTATCCTTAAAATAGCGAGGAAAGTTAGACAACGCATTTTTCTATTTTAATGCTTATTTTAGTTTACAATTATGTCGTTTACAGTTGCGATTAAAAAAAAGAAAACTTCCTCTTTCCAATATAGCAATACTTACTGCTTCTTCAAGTCAGTTGACTAAATATCTCACACTGATTCACACTAACAGGTCCAGTGCTCCGAGCTGAAGAAAAGGACACTATCAGTGTGGTATTTAAGAACAAAGCCAGTCGACCTTACAGTATACAACCACATGGTGTTCAGTACAGTGTGGAACAGGATGGGACACTCTATTACAATGAACCCGAAGGTTGCTAAATTGCATACGAACACACAGTATTGTCACTCCCAGACTGCACGTGAAGACTATCCTCATCCTTTTTCATCTTTTCTCCACTATGCCTGCCAGGAGTGGTGACCCCTCTGCCAGCTGCCCTGGTCAGGCCTGGGTCAACGCACACCTACGAGTGGACAGTTCCAACAGGTGCTGGGCCAGTGCAGGGGGAGGCTGACTGCCTGACCTATCTGTACTACTCAGGAGTTGACCCTGTTAAAGATACCAACTCTGGACTGGTTGGACCACTGCTTGTGTGTCGACCTGGATCTCTGGAAAAAGGAGTGCAGGTAATAATACAAAAATAGATAATTTGGTCTTGGAATTGGGCTTTCTAAGTAAAATAGTGTAGCCAATAAATTGGGTAGTTCAATAGTGATATTTCGCAGCCCTGATTATAATTACTGACCTTACACCTAAGAGGTCCACAGTGTTGATATGTAATCACACTTTGTAGTAGATAACTTTCCTTTTCTCTTTCTTCTTTTATTTTTGCTTCTTTTGCATAGAAAAACTATGATAAAGAGTTCCATCTCTTGGCCACCGTGTTTGATGAAAATCTGAGCTGGTATCTGGATGAAAACATTTTGACCTTCGCCACAGCTCCTGCCACTGTTAACAAAGAGGAAGATGGCTTTATTGAAAGCAACAAGATGCATGGTTTGAAGGATGTGTTTTCCTCCCAAATATTTGAACTTTCTGCACAAAACTTACCGAATTTATGTTTTTCTGACTCTTTTCTAGCTATCAATGGGTTTGTCTTCAGGAATCTTAAAGGTCTGACGATGTGTAAAGGCAATAAAGTAACGTGGCACCTGTCTGGATTGGGTTCAGAGTTGGACATAAACAGCCTTTACTTCCAAGGAAACAGATTTATCTATCTTCAGAACAGAAGAGACTCTATCAGCGTCTTCCCTCACATCTCCCACACCGTGACTATGGAGCCAGACAGTACGGGTTCGTAGATTTCTGTTGCTATGTCTTCTTGCTGTTTATTTGATATGTACCAAAATCAGATAGAAATAATGCACATTTGTTTTAGTTCCTCTTTGTGAGTGTTTTTTTTCGCCCATACAAAATATATGTGTTTTCAGGTCAGTTTGAAGTGGTGTCACCTACAGTTTCCAATTATCGTGGTGGGATGAGAGCGAACTACACTGTAGAGAAATGTGGCTTGGTTCAGCGTGAAATTATGCTCGATACAAAGACCTACTACATTGCTGCCATGGAAGTAGAGTGGGACTACTCTTTGAGTCGCACATGGGAGACTGAGTTGTACCATGATCAGGAAAGGTACAGAAGCACCTCAGCATCAAATTTGCACCCTTGGCCTATTTTCAGTGCCATCAGCACTTGTACAGTGCCCACAAAAGCGTATTTCCATCAGATGTTTTGCTAAATAACATCCCTCTTTCTCTCTCTCTCTCTCTCTTAATGAAGTCCTGCCTCTGTCTTCCTGGACAAGGGGGCTGGTTTTATAGGGTCCCGTTATAAGAAGGTGGTCTACCGTCAGTTTACCAGTGCCGAATTCACCGAGCAGGTGGAAAGAACAGCAGATATGGAACACCTTGGAATAATGGGTATTGTTTCAAAATTAAAACAGCTTGGTTGTTTGGAGCTCACATTTAGATCACATTCAGCCTTATTTTCTGCTTTTGTTATGATTAAGTTTACTTTTGATTAAGCTGCATTGTCTCTGACACAGGTCCAATGATTCATGCTAATGTGGGAGACGAAGTGAAGGTGGTTTTTAAAAACATGGCATCCAGGCCTTATTCAATCCATGCACATGGAATCAAGACAGACACACCTGATGTTAAACACACCAAACCAGGTACAGGCAGATTTTAGGCTGCAGATAAACACAGCAATTATGAAGTTTCCAAATATTCTCTAAAAGTATGCATGGTCTCATTTTTAAATGTCTTTCCCAGGCGAGACTCGTACATATTACTGGTATGTTACAAAGAATACAGGTCCCACCACAGAGCAAGAAGAGTGCTCTGTGTCAGCATACTACTCTACTGTTGATGTTATCAAGGTATATACACACACAAAGATGGAGACAGACAGAAAGACACACACACACACACACACACACACACACACACACACACACACACACACACACACACACACACACACACACACACACACACACACACACACACACACACTTATTTTCTCTCCTTGCTGGCTAGGATCTATACAGTGGTCTGATTGGCCCCTTGGTAATCTGTCGCCAGGCCAGGTTAGTGTTTCTGCACCTGGAGGGAGACTTTCAAGAGTTATATCAGAGTTGCTGAGTTTCAGTTTACAGTATATTCTGTTTCCAGAACCCTTGATATGAAGAAAGAAATAGAAGAGTTTGCTTTGCTTTTTCTTGTTTTTGATGAGAATGAGAGCTGGTAAGTAAATATATTTTACACTCTGCAAGTGAGGAGTACAACCAGAGCAAACAAAATACAATTTTTTAGCAACATGTTTTGCTGTAATTCATTTACTTAGAGACTGTTTATGATGTACATGTCAGAACAACAGTTTGTATTTATTCATGGAAAAAGCATTTAGGGTGAAATTTGTTCATAATTAATCATCTTAAAACAGGTATCTAGATGAAAACATTAGGACACATGTCAGAAACCCCCCTCCAAACTTAAAGGATGATGAGACCTTTATAGAGAGCAACAAGATGCATGGTGAGAAAACAATCCACAGAACATTTTTGGATATTTTCCTCCATCTTAAGAGATCCAAAATGTCTATACATATTATATTTCTTTTTCCACAGCCATCAATGGTCATATGTACAGCAATCTGAATGGTTTGAACATGGAAGTTGGTGATAAGGTGTACTGGTACCTGATGGGAATGGGCAATGATGTGGATATACATTCTGTACACTGGCATGGACACAGTGCTGAATATAAGGTATTTAACGCAATGCATGCACTCAATTATGGTATGGTGCAAATATTAACTCTCTATCGCCTCCAGTTGGGTGGTGGTCCACATCGCACTGACGTGTATGAGCTATTCCCAGCCACCTTCCAGGTAAATTAATTCTATTTTATTAACAGTTCACTCAAAGGTATTGAATTTTTAAGACAAAAATGAATTTTAAAAAAAGAAAACCAAAGAAACTTATGTAGTTTTGCATCACCTTTGTATCCAGACAGTAATGATGCGTCCTGAGTTCCCAGGCACATGGCTGCTCCACTGCCATGTTACAGACCACATTAAAGCTGGCATGATAACAACATATACTGTTACTGAAAAGGGTAAAAAAAAAAAAAAAAAAAAACAGACTTTAAAAATGTAATGTCATGTAAATGTAAAATAATGACGGTTTCTCTTTAACAGCAAAGAAGAGGACGTTTGGATAAACAACTGATTAGAGGCAGAAATAAACACACGAGAAATTAGCTATTCATTTTACTGTCCTATTTCCTTGTTGTCTTTACATGTAAAACTTGGATTACTGTATTTTGTATCAAATGACAATGAAAAAGAAATCCAGGTTAAGCGTACAATAAAATTAAGACGAAGAAAAATTCAAGGGATCCGTATCACGTGATTCTTACCTGTGTTTCGTAATTACAGCAATTAGGCAGTAGGGGGCAGTAAAGTATCTACATTCTGCGTCAAGATAAATTGATAAGAAAGTCTCCTAAATTCCTTTAGATTGACTATCCAATCCAATTTTACAATTACTCACAGTCTTGAAAGACATGTTGCATTTTGAAACAGGTACTCTAATACTTGTAGGTGTCTAGTGTAAATATGTGTGAGAAAACACAACCAAATGTGTAAACAGGGCTTTAAGCAAATTTCATCCAGTACGATGTTTTGTGTTTTAAACGCCTCAGGTCGCCACTTACTGGAACTTACAAACATCAATTTGATTTACTGAATACTTACTGAAATTTTATATTTTAAAATCTACATCAGTAGCCTAGCCTGTTAAAATAGGCTACATAAAATATGGTGTGTAGCAAAAAGTAAGAAAGTTTAAATCTTTGCATTTATGAGTTCGAGCTAAACTTTTCTGGAATCGTGAGTCGCTCTCAAGTGTGCAATTTTTAAACCATTAAATGTGGCAAACATAGATAAAATCTTGAAATAGACATAAATATGGGTTTGGCGATCTTCTGAAGAGCCAGTTGATTCTGATTTTGTATGTTTACATTGATCAAAAAGAATCAGAGTTAGAGGATTATCATCCACCAGAAAGACACACAAGAAAAGTGCAGATCAGTGTCTGAGCAGCCACCTGCAGTCCTCCTTTAAGTGGAAAGGAAATGGAATTCAAATGATTGTGACAATGAGATGGGGCCACTAATGCCTGCTCTGATCTAAACATGTGATGAATCTTAATGATATATGAGCAACTCTGTTGTATCCTGCTGATGATACTCTTATTCAGTGTAGCTTTACCCTGCAAAAATACCTGCAAAAGCATAAATGCCAATTAGTTAAAAGATTGTCTCCTAAATCATGAAGATTTCTGTGTCCATAAATACACAAGCACAAATAACAACCTTTCCTTCGTATCTCAGGTCACAAGCACAAGCAGGCCGAGTTCATAATAAAAGGAAACAGCAAAGTAAATATTTCACAGCAGTCTTTTTCTCTTTACATGTCTATACAAGTGTCTGTAAAAATATATACGCATACATGTTTACACATATATTTATTGTGAAAAATCATGGTGAATAGTTAAGGTAATATCAGTCATTAAGATCAAGATAAAGTACATGGGATTTAAAAATGATGGTGACAGAAGTCAAAACTGGCAGTACTGCCTACAATTAATCAAAAAGTGACTTCCTTCAGGTCACAGTGAATCAGTCCAAGTAGTATTAGTCTGCAATCAGCTCTTGTTATACAAGCCGACGGTGACCCATCCATTGTTCTTTAGTCTGTAATTACAATTCTTACAGGTGTCTCACTCTCTGCTTTCTGAGTTTCTCACCTTTTCTGGCCCTGCCTGGGAAGAAGCTCTCTTGAGAATAATCTGCAGCATCAGCATGTTGGGAGCCATCGGCTGCTTCTGTCTGTGGTCATATTTCTCTCCCACACCGAGCGTTTTCAGTAGATTTGCCACAAGCTTAATTAATGAGTTTAAAACTGCAGATTTATTGAAAGGTGTATGGAGACAGAAACAAATTCCAAACATGGGACCTAAAGTGGCCCATAATGTGTTGTAAAGAGATTTATTATCACAAATTTCACCAAGTGATTTCTTTTTTGCTGAGCGATGCACTCTTGCATCAGCCCAGTGTGAGCTCATTGGTTGTAGTGAGAAACAAACAAGTGCAATAACTTAATAAAACAGATGCTTCCTGAAGGCTGTGCTTCTCATGAATATTCACACCCGAGGAAGTCAAATCTGCAAGATACAAGTTGGGTTAAATCAGAAAAACCTGGCCAATAAATCTCAGTGTGGTTTTATTGGTCAAAAACATGGCGGCTGAGTGCACACCCTCCCAGCAAAAACACGGCGTTTGCCTCTGCGTGCGTGTGTGTGAAGCTGGGAAAACTTAGTAGTAATTTATTATAAATCTTTATAATGAATCAAATTCATAAACAGTTGCCTGAAGGGTGATGCTTATTTAACACAAAGAACAGAGAAATACAAGGTAAAATAAAAACTTAGTCCGCTGGAATCACGTGGCCCCTATTTCCCAATTTAAAGGCCTCAAGCCAAAGCCTCCTGTTTGGTCTAATGGCCCAGATACCTGGACAGACGGTTGGTCGGGAATACGCTGTTGGAACACATGGAGATTTCTGCCCTGTGGCGCGTAAAAATTTACGCGTAAAACCACGATGTGTGTGTCGTCCATGTCCTCGGTCATGCGATTGGAATGGGAGAGGAACGAAAAGTGGACGTAATACTGAATGAAACAACTACCGAGAACGAGTGGGAGTCGGGAAGGTAAGGCAAATGTGTGTGTGTGTGTGTGTGTGTGTGTGTGTGTGTG
>BJFM01006612.1:16389-58357 GCA_016586285.1 Arothron firmamentum
GTGTGTGTGTGTGTGTGTGCGCGGGCAACGCGTAGCGTTGGAGCAAATCCGCCCCAACTGGATTAAAAATACACGACCAAACTATGGTATTTTGACTACAAGGTCAGATGTATGTTTTGTGCAGCTTGGTACACAGGGTAAGTGAGAGTAAATGAAAATTAAAGGGCAGAATGCAACATTCTGACTCATGGTTAATTACTCTGTGACTCTGCTGCTGCTTAAATTAGACACTCATGCTTGAACTGTTTGGGGTTAATAAAGGTGCGACCACAATTTCACCTTTAATTTAGAAAATGTCACTTATATATTGCTTCACCAAATAGTCACCTGGATTCACAAATTTAGCACAGCCTCAGCACTGAGGCTAGAAATACAATTTAGCAACATTTTGGTGGAAAGAGGGAGACACTGGAAGGAATTATGATTGCTTCAGCTTAACGTTTTAAAGCGTAAATCCAAACACAGGGGACAGCATATGTGCAATCACAACTGACTGCATAAATAAACCCCTGAAACATCTTGTCCTCCCACGAGAGGATGAAAACGATCTCTAAGCACCAGAAACATCTATCTGGAAGATTTTGGCCCCGATTCTAACTGAATATGATGATTTGCTGTTAATAAATACCTTTCTCTTTTGACACCTTTGTTTGTTGGGGAAAACATCATGTCATGTTTAATTGTTGCCTTGTAGATAAAGAATTAAGCTGGAGTCTTATAAAACAATGACCCCTATTCTTTTTTGCTATGTTGATAAAAAAAAAAATCCTAAAAATGTTCTAACATCTTCTTTAACAAAAAATGAATGTAGTTTTATGGGTATGGAAAAAACAAAACAAAACCTGAAAATCCCAACTGAAAGCATTATTGGACTCCCCTACTGCTAAATAAAATTAATTCAGGACAGTAAAAATGCAATCATCCCAGATTACATTTAAATATTTATGACTGAATAAAACACTACAGTTAAATGGCCCACTGGACACAAAGGCTGGGGTTGGTGTGGATGGCAGCCAAACTCTATTTAGATAACAGAAACTATTTGTAAGGACACAAGAAAGGGATTTGGTTGTTTTGAATGTCCTTTAGAAAATGTAATTATTACCTCCACCAAGGGAGGAGGTTATGACAGCTGGCATTTGTTCGCTTGTCTGATTACTCGGAAAACAACTTTAAAAGCTATCAACAGATTTTAAGGAAACTTTAAGGAAATGTTGACAATGGGCTGAGGAACAAATGACTGAAGTTTGGTGATCTTCTGGATTCTGGAAGGACTTTGATCTTTAATCCATGGCTTTTGATCATCGAGCAGTCTACTCTGTGACGTAACCTTGTATTACTACTGCCTAGTATCTGGAATCCAGGAACTTTTGGAAGGATTCTTTGCTTGACAGAAGTCTGCACTCTCCGTGTCCTTTTTAGTTGCTATTATCATTGCATGTTGTGATTGTTTCAGCAGTGTAAATCGTTTTATTTTTTTCTGATAAACATTTTTCTTGTTACAGTTTTGACTGAAAAGAAGCAAATTGAGGTGATTCCGATGCTCCTTTATAAGGTCTTCTAAGCAAAGATGACCACTGAACACTCTACGCAAGTGATTTTACATATCTAGAAATTGGATGGTTAGGATGTCATGGCATTTGGTTATCATTCTTTTGGTCATAGAGTGACGGTGTTTGAATGATGCCTTTGCTGTCACCTTGTACACATGAAGTGTTCCGATAATTGGGAGATTATTATAGATCATAATTGTGGGAGTTGAATGTTAATTTCACTGTTAGACAGATGCTTTGGCTGTTTAAGCAGATTGGTGCAAACGTTTTAACTAGGGTAATTAAAAGATTTAATTATAGATAAAACAGGAGCAGCACTCCAAATATTTTTGTAATAATTATTATTATTACATAGACAGACAATCAGCAGGAGACTGAGACACAAATTAATTTATTTGCTCGTCCAGTTTGGGTTACTTGTTAGAGTCCTCAGAATGCTGGCTTTCCAGGCAGCCTCTTTCTAACAGGTATTATTTGTTTTTATCTTCCATATTGTCTTTTTCTGTAAAATAAGGTTCAAATGGGGTTCAACCAAGGACATTTGTTCAGCCTGGCACTTCTTATTCTCAATAGTCCTCCCTCCTGGTGACAGAAAGGGAGAAAAGGCTCTGTTTTGCCGTTGTCATTGGCTGACCTTGGGCTTGTTTGTTGCTTCCAATTTAGGAAAGAATGCAGTGGTAAATCTGGAGACTTTGATTCTTAAAGACTCCAGTTTTTCAGCAACATTCAACAAGAGCAGATTTAAGGTCTCCAGGGGCCCGAGCGTCCATCTCCAAGGGATGGCTTGTGTTTTGTATTCTGATCCGTGTGATTTATGGTTTAGCCAAAAATGTTACAGACAGACCATATTTCAAACATTACTTGTAAGTGTCAGACAACATTCACTTTAAAATCTTGTCAGTTTAGTTTGAAATCGAGCCAACCAGCTCTGTCAGTTTCAGCCATTTCCAGACAACTCATCTTCAAGCAATTTTAAAAGTCGTTGTTCGGAGCAACCAAAAGTCAGAAATAATTTCTGAAGTGTCCACTGTGCCTGATTAAACTGAGAAGAAATAATTTAGTAAAGATTCTGTTCATTAAATATGATTTGTATGAAACTGCTGATTTAATCTGACCGTCAGGCAGCATGCAGGTATTAGAGCAGCCATTTGGTTGGAAAATGTCGTTTAAAGGGTTATACATATATATTATACAATTACACATAGGCTGCATCTTTGTGCTCCTGAATACGTCGATGATCTTTAGCGACCCCATTTTAGGTATCCTCAACTGGAGAGAATGTGCCAGCAGCATGACTCTGCAAAAAGTTCAGAAGGATCATTTCTTCATTTTCTGTCCTGCAAGCAGGCTTGCACAAATACTATTAAGGGAGGTTTTCACACTCGTACACGGTTATATGACATTTAATCATTCTTTGGAAATTGGCGGTTGTGGTCTCCAACATTTGGAAGTGCATTATCTGTATACATAACAGCAAATCAGGGTGGTGCCAGTTTATAGCTTTATAGGTTTCTTTCCTGCACTTATTATTACACATCCTATTATTTTTGCTCATATTTACTTGTAATTGTTAATAGTAATTTAATTAAAAAGTTAATTATAGTTTTTAGACTTGCTACCCTCTAGATGTCTCTAGACATATTATTTAGCCCTAAACACATAATTTGGACAAAATTCATCAAATACTGTATATCTATAATTTTATTATTCTGTACTGTCAGTGACCAATCCAAATTTAATAAAAGAAGAATTTAAAAAGATAAGCAGTTTTATGTACGTGAAATGTAAGGCATTATTAACAAATGGCTTTTGATCTTCCTTTATTTATTGCTTCATTACATTTTTAGCTTTGCCATTTAAACACTTGTCATCACATAACAAGTGGGAAATGTTTTATAATCTCTACTTTTCCTTCTGGGTATTTATACTAAATAACCAGGAAGAGATTTGCAGATAATCATGTTCTTGTTAAGGACTGCACGTCTTTAATCTGCCTACAGTTGGTGCAGAATTAGCCCTAAAAGCAAAGTAATCTGGGTTGAGGGCTCTTTGTTGTAAGTGGTATCATAGGGCCAACGGTGAAGCTTGAGGATATCACAGTCATGGTTGTTGTCATGGTTTGATGTATGAAAGATCTCAAAATCAGAGCAGCATCAATGATGCATTGATATGCATGGATGCAGTGCTGAAGAGGCTGGCAGAAGTAGCAGAGGCAGGCAGACAGGATGCAAACGCATCTCTGTTTGCACTTTGGGTGCACAGAGTGCCACCAACATCTCTTCAGACTGATCTCAGGATTTGGCTTGCTGATAAGCACAAGATCTTGGACCTGACAGGCAGACATGGAGACAAGTAGGACAGCCATTTTGCAGGTGGAAAAGACTTCATCCTCAATCTTTTGTATATTTGTCATCTGATTTGTGGCCTTGTGTGGATCTCTCTCATCAGCTGTAAAAAAAATTATACTCAGATCTTTTTTTTTTTAAATCTCTTTATTCTACAAAGTAAGGTCAACACACGTTTGAGGTCACACTGCATTATTTTATTTTTTTATTTTATTTATAAATACTACTTTAGGAGTTTTTCAGCAGTGGAGAGGGGATGACCCTATAAGGATGATGTCTTTTATGTCATTTTCTGTAGCAACAGTCTATATCTATCATCTTTTCATGTATTTTCTCCAAGAACTGCTTTTGTCTTTCTGCTTGCATTTTCCTGCTTCTCATTTGCAGATGTGACTTGTTTTTTCTTAGTTTCCCAAAAGAATAAGATCCCATGTCAAAAGAAATCCCTTTGACAGGCATATCACTTTGAAATCCTAATGATCCTCCATTACTCCTCTATATTGCTGACCTTTCACATTCATGGTATCAGCACTTATTCTGTCAGAGCAGCATTTTTTGTCTCAGTTGGCCCTATTTCAGAAAGGAGGGAAAGGGACAAAGCTTTGTACGCATGCACGCACGCACGCACACACACACACTTGGAGCAGCCCTTCTATATTCATAAGTTTGAAAGTTGAACATAAATATGCCATCTGTGCTTTTCCTGCTAATCAGGACATCATCTTTATATCATTTTTGGCCCATAAAGGACAGAAATGATTGCCATCTTGCATAATTTTGTAATTGTTTGTTCACAACTAGAACAGGTGTATAAATTTATAACCATATTGAGGACATCTGAGTGTCTTTTCTTTCTTTTTTTTATACCATTCACAGATCTCTCTGTGGGAAGACACATTTCCTACAAACATGTTTCTGCATTCAGCAGAATATATACTTCCTTCTTTTCTCCATCTGTCAGGGTAGTCAGCAGTGGTCTCTGAAGGATTAATTACAAACCCTGTAACAAAACATTTTAATGAAGGCCTGTCAATCTGTCTGCCCATCTGATCTCAGCGCTTGTTGCTCCATCTCATTAGAACGCAGTATTTCGCAACAGAGCAGATCTGGCTGTCATGCGAAATTCATATTTAAGTCATGCTCGTGTTGAAAGACATTAACCGTGTCATTGACCACATTCAGATTGCACTCATGCATGTAAATGTAAAGGGCTGGACCTTGGAGAAGGAGCAGGGGCTGAGGCCACATCTCTGTTGATTTTGTTTCCTAATTTTAATTCACCAGGAAAACACACATTGTCTGCAGTTCCTGCCCACCCCCCCTTTTGCAGCCCTAATCAATGTCACAACTACCACTTCTTGACATTGGCATTCCTCAGAAATGTGAAGAGGAGAGTTCTGGTCGAACATTGTTATTTTACCTATTTGAAATGCTGTGGTGTGTGTTGTGTTCTGAGAAATCAGACATCACAGGAATATCAATGTTTGCAAACAAAGCAATACACATTCATCTGCTTTACATGTTGTGGTCTTCTTGGCCCAGCTGCCATCGCTTCTCTTGTGATTTTCTCTGCTGTTGTGGAAAATAGTTTTTAATGGGGAAAAAAAAACCCCAACCAAAACAAAAACCCTCACATTTAAAGAAAAGTCTACATTTTGTCTCACCTGGAAGTCTAAAACACTGATGTAAAACCAAACCAGATCAGTTATATGCTCTGTGGGTGTGCGTGGGTGTGTTTTTTACAAAAGTAAAAAAATACTTTTTTAAACAGTTTTTTAGGGCTAAAGTTTCTTGAACCTCCTTCTGTGTAGCAGATTAATTTACCTCACTTTCCCCCACCATTTCCCTTCCAGCTCTGTGATGCTAAAAGAATCAGGAGAAAATATTTCTATAGTAACTTCATCTTGGGGTATCTGAGCACTTTTTCTTATCTCGGGCTCTTTTTCTTATCTTAAATTTTCCTCAAATATATTTTGGGGAGTCGATGTGCCGTTTGTTGCCGCTGGGTAGCTGTGTGCAATGGAGAGTTGTTAGGGAATTCCCAGATGTACAGCACCGGCTCCTAATTACTTTTTATGGGAATAAACCAAGCCCGTATGTGTGTAAGCGTGTGTGCAGCTTAAACGAGAACCTGGGGAGTGTTGTCTGTTCTCTTTGTTCCTGAATGCTGTAAGGATTTATGATATAAACTGAAGACCAAGTTCTAGAAAAACTACAAACTAGCCTTTTCAATTAAATATATAGAATTATTGAAAGGCCTGCATTTCATTAAGTTTTGTTTTCCAGCCACAACCTTTCTTTAAATTCAATCTGTGCTGTGTTTGTGGCATCAACTGAAACATGGATTGATCCCTATTTTGTCCCTTCTTTGTTAATAAATCTTTATCAATTTAGTGAGGAACGGGGTGGAATTTGCAGAGGCTCACAAAATGCAGAGTGATGCTTCTGCTTCATAGTGGTTTTGAATAAGAAAAGAATAGAAAAAGGAGAATTTTGTCTTTTCTGAGAGAGGAGATTTGCTAGAAAGCACAGCTGACAAATGAGAACTCACATTACTGATCATCCGAAATTAAAATGTTAGCAAAACACAAAGAAGAGGAAGAAAGATGCAAAAAGAAAATTTCTAATTTTGAAGAGCATCTCTGCGTATTTTGTTAAAGTTGGCTGCATGTGAGAGGAGCTTTTGAATATTGCATTGCATCATATGACTTCATTAGGTGTGATATGTGCAACTCGAGCCAGCCAGTCATGAAATGATGCAGTTTAATGTGGCTTTAAAAGAGTATTTATCATACTCACATCAGGGAGCCGTGGCTGTCACTTGCACTGTTGTGCAGCCCATAACCCGTCAGGAGTCATTTGTTGGTTTATGCTATTGGCTGAAATTAAATCAGACAACAAATTTGGTCTTTAATATCATATGAAATAGAATTACTGTGTGTTTTTGTTAATGTAAAATATTTTCCTCTTTGCTCACGCTTCCATTTAAAGAATGAGCTATACATAACAGGTCACATACACGTACAAGAAAAATACCAGGTGAAGATAAAAAGACTGTATTAAGTTGGTTAAACATATTGCTTAGATTTAACCTGGAAAAAAAAAGAAATAAAATTGCTGGGGTCACTAATAGGGCCACTTTCAATTTCTGGGTGGAATTATCAGACGAGTTTTATGGAATCTTGCATCATTGCAGCATCATTTGCATTTTGCCACTGTGGATTTTAAATATCTGCTCCAAAACTGAATTGAAAATTCCATTGCTTCATTGAATTATAAAATGAAACAATGCACACTACAAAATATGTAATTATACAGTTAAATGGGAAGCAAAATTATGACTTTTTCAAGTCAATTTTCTATTTTATTGATTAAATAACTTCAATGAATAAATACATTAATAAGTATTGTGGTTGCTGTGTACTTGGATTTCGACCGATGCTGAGAGCCTGACGAGTTAATGCACTATGAAGTTCCACTAATGAAGCCTTTCTGCATTAAAATGTAAAGATGTTGCACAACAGCCTTCCTAATTGGTTTTTGGGTGATGCAAACAAATAGAGAGGGAAGTAGAGTGATTTCTAATATTTCCTTAATATTGGGTACTGAATTCCAACTTGATTGTTTGATGTTTCAGAATGACTCAGCATCCACATTACTGCTGTAGACGGTGCTTACTGTTCCTCCAGGATGACAGGAAAAGGGAGTTTTATAAGGGCCTGAGTTGCCAAAATGTATCTCTGAGATTTCAAAGCTATTGAAACTATTAATCCATCACCTCCTTCCTGGCCTTTTCTGCTCTGACCTTGGGCTACAAACAGTGTTTACTGATGTATTATAGGAGCAGGGACTGAATAATTACACTGGAAGAGCAGGGAATCATGTGCACCACAGGATAGGACTGGACAGGATGGATGTTGCCCCAGTGGATGGGAATAAATATTTTAATGTAATGTAAACACTTTATTGTTCTAAATGTTTTACTTGTTGCACTGAAAAACTTCCTGAATTACACGTCCACTAAATATCGTCCTGCTTGGTCATCACGGATGTCAACATACAGATGTGTAGTTTATTTAACAGCATACTGTGCTGTTTTATATATGTATATTTTAGGTGGAGGCCTTTTTGTTTTTTTCACTGCTACTTGTTAAGCCCATATTCTGTCTTGATTTTGTTTTGTTGTTTAAAAATTCTCTGTGGCGAGCTATGAATTATTCAGTTCCTGCTGTATCTTATATCCAAATCTTCCTCTACTTTTTATTACTTTTTTATTCATACAGATTAATGTGACTGTTTGCTTTGCATACAAAGACACGAGGTAAAATGCATAGAATCTGCACTTCAATTTGCCACTAGGTGGAATTAAACTGCATTCTCCAAGCCTCTGCTGCTATTTATAACTATACCACCATTTTGTTTTATGTGCCACTTTCTGGCATGAATGCAACCAAGAAAAACCCTTTCGATAAGCACTGTAAAATAGATACACATCGAAACGTGCTTTTGCTAAATTCGTTCATCGCCACGCTGCTTCCATGCAGCGCATGGGAAATACTAAATCTTTCCTAAAGTCACAAAGATAAAATTCCAGTCTAGAGCATTTGCTCTGGAGCATTTTTAAAAATGACTCCATATTTTCCCACGTCATTAACCCAGAATCATGATGACAAATGCAAACCATACAACTAAGTTGTCGTGTTGTTTTGCTGCAGTGTCATGACAACACTCATCATGGAAATCTGTTTGAGATTATCCAGTTTAACTGCAAAAGCAGGAGGAAACAATGGCAGAGAATAGAGATTCAGCATCGCTCTCCTTAAACGCTCTCCTTAATCTGCTGCTGCCATTTCATCTACATAAAGTATTAATCGGCACTCCAGTTAAGTGAGAAATCAGTTATTCGTTATACCTGACACCAACCTTAAGAAAGCAGAGTTAAATTCAAATACTGTGTCAGTCATGAAAGTTTCAAGACTTTTTACTACGGAAAACCGTCTAAAACTGCCCTAATTTAAATATGAATATAGTATAAAGAAAGAATGTGATTTTACCAGCACAAATTCAGTACAACTCTATTCATTCATTCATATTAGTAACCCTGAGTTTCTTGGTCCTATTTCAATCAGTGCATCAAACTCACCGTTCCTCTCGATTTATTAATTCAACGTTCCTCAGATGTCCTCCATAAAAAAGTCTCACTATTTAAATTTTAGCTGCAGTGCTGAAACCGTCCATTCCATTTAATCTGAAATGTATTTTGAGATGAATCATTGGCTATTGAATATAATTTCATGCATGTTTTCTTTAACCTAATGTTCATTGGTTGGATTCATCTGTTCCAGTTTAAGTGATCGCTGAGGAAAAATTCACATCAGTATTTTATTTAATTGTAGTGAAAGTTAGAACTTGTTTATGCCAGCAAAAGATGGAACCTTGAAATCAAAGGCAGCACCTTTAAAAAAAAAAGTTTTCAAGCGTATCATGAATTAGTCAGTCGTTTCTGTAGCGTTCACTTAGGAATGTTACTTCTGTCATCGTTGATTCAGGGTTTTAGTTAAGAGTGTACCTGTCATTGTTGCTAAGTGTACATCAAATATTTTTGAATCATTTTTAGAGAATCACAGCTGAGGAAGCAACAAATGAAGTTTTTATTTTTTTTCACAAATAAAACCACCAAGTAATAGAAAACACTGCTACTTCTTGAACTCAAGGACAAAATGTAGAAGTTTAGAGTACTTTACTTTGTGTTCGTATGTACAGATGGTTAATTTTGCTCTGTGCTACAGCTGATCTCGCGTGTTGATTTACAAACACACATCAGTCTCAGTGAAATCCTCTTCTCACACGGACAAACGTTGTACACTTTTGTGACATCTCACGTGTTTTTTTCTTTGTAGAAAAAGTATATATAAATTAAAAAGCCCTAGCTTGGGCTAAAGTTGAGCTTGGATATACAGTATTCTGCATGTTTTCTGGCAATATTTTTATTGTTTCAATATGGGGAAATATTTGATAAGCACAGAAATGACTTTTAAAAAATATTTTCAAAATAATGATGGAAAATCCACTGAGCTCAATCTGATCATCTTCTACCCTGGGACTTCAGGTCTCTCGCTAAATGAAATGTTCCTTCCGGTTTTCTGAGGGTGTGTTCTGGAGGTCAGCGTGGCTGCCGAAGGGGAACTCATGGACGTCTTCAGAATGAGCCGCTTTGACTTCCTGGTTTCTATATGTCTCCTTCCTGCTGCAGATGAATCTGCCCATTACTGCCAGAGCTCCCACGATGACAAAAATCACAATGGCAATCACCCCTAAAACAGAGAAAACAGTTTACCACTGAGTTTTCATGAACTTTGCATCACAGGCAAGGAGCCCTAATGTAATATCAAACAATGCTATTAATCAGTTATTGCTTATTAACGATAAATTACATTTGAATTTTGTATGTGGTTGTAATTTACCAACAAGTATGAGGTGTGACAGGCAGTACAGGCCAGTAGGTAGAGTGTTACCTGCACGCTTGTATCTACTGTCAAAATATTTTTGGTTACCTTTTTTGCTTTCTTGTATGTCAAAAAAACAGAACAGAACAAACACAAAGCGCGGATGTGCTCAATTTTGATCATGTTTCTGCATTACATTAAAAGAACAATTTCCTGACAAATGACCGCAGGGGAAATTCTGACCTATAACCAAATGATTCTATCCTCCCACCACCTGTTGCTTGTTCTGTTTAAAATGTCAAATTATTTATTTTTTGTGAGCACCAAAATAAAATGTTGGATTGGCTTACCTCCAATTAGAGCTGAATCAGTCCTGATGGTATTGACTAAAGGTTGGCCAGGATCCACAGGATCAGGTTGGTCTGTAAAGAGAGAAAAGGAAAAAGTGGAAACAAAAATCAGAGAAACTGCATATAGAAGGATGACTACAATGTTTAAAAACCATCAGCCAATGCAGAGATTGTTCAAATATTCAGGTTTCCACCTGTAATTGTTTTAATGCCACTTCACATTGTATGATGACTGAGGAGGGTTGGTTAATGAGCCCAAAAAGATGTTTCATGAAAGGCTCTGACAATAGTCTGAACACAGATTTGTTATGAGAAGAAAAAGCGTACATTCTACCTGATAAGGAGTTTATAGTCTCTTCGGTAGAGGGACTGGCTGGAGAGGACGAACCACAGCTGGACTGGGCCAGTGGGCCAGTGACGCTAACCAGGCTGTCAGGGTGCAGCAGAGCAGCTTTTACAGGACTGATGGAGTTAAAGCGAACACCTGACAGACAGCCAGTGAAACCCACAGAGGCCAATCCTACCAAGTCTGCATCCAGCTCAGATTCTAAGAGCAGAAGGAAACACAGACAGCGATTTATACTGATAGAATTCAGCACTGATAAACACTTACCTTGATGAGACGAGGTGGTGAGGATAAGTGGTACGATCTACATCTTAATGATTTTAATATCCTTTCTTTAATGAGTCAGATGAGGATAAACCTGCTAGAATAGTTTCATTCTCTTTAGTCTTTAAAAGATGCTAACACATGATGCATTCAAATTGTCTAGAAGAAAAGTCAAATCCAGGAAAAAAAAGAGTTGATTAACAGTCGCTTTTGCAGTGCTGTTTGAGTTCATTACATATCACTGCCAGTCATTTATATTCTCACCACATCAATGGGACACAGCAGTGGCGCCCGTTTATCAGCTTTACTGACCAGGCTGCGGCCAAGATCGACAGCAAACATGACTCTGAGCAACAGGAATTAATTTGATTAGGAATTACATGCAGTATGGCAGAGCATGTGTTAATCTGTTGAGTGGAAGATTAACAAAATAAGATACAAAAGCATGTGCATGTGAATTTTAATCTTTTTTTTTTTTTTTCACTATTTGGTGTTGTGTCTTGAGTAACTAGTATTTTCTCTTCGGGTCACCGACATCCCTATAGCTGGTAATGAGAGTACTTCGATGAATATATCAGAACGTACACTTTGATCTTTGTTGTGGGGAAATAGTTCTTAGCACTGCCCAGTTATACAGATTTGGATATTTGTGTCAGCCGTGAAAACCCACACTGACAGCAGTGCCCTTACATCCATGAACATAAAATCATGATGCCCTGCCCCAACTGTTGCCCTTAGACCATCACCACCCTCCGTGCCACTACTTCCCCAACCCATTTCCATCATTATCCCTCTCTCTCTGAGCTTCTCGGTGTCCATTAGTTAGGCTGAAGGATGACAGTTCTGGCAGGGAACGACAGGGTATCAACCACCTTGTCGTCTCTGTGATATTGATATGACTGCTCAGGTCCTCTGGTTCAGCAGAGGAAAGACTGGGTCACATACTAACATGGGTTGGGTGAACAGATACATGAACTTAAAGCAAAAGATAGAAGAGCCAATGTCAGCAACAGCATCGGAGTGTAAATATATCTGTACCTTGTGTTGCTCGGAATTGAGTATTGTATATGGGCTGTATTTGGGTTTTCCCAGAGAAACCCCTATGATGTCAGGTAATTGAAAATAAGAAATAAAATGGCCATACAGGGGTCTTCTGTTTTAAACTGTGAAGCCAGGATAAGGTTCACTGAATCCCTTCCATCAAACAGACTGATGAACTGTGTATTCCCTGCATGTTTCCATCTGACTGCCTGTCACCATTTTACCAAAGTCTTTTCTCTCTCTCTTGTTCTCTAATGGTGCGGTAA
Organism: Arothron firmamentum; assembly: GCA_016586285.1. Classification (NCBI taxonomy): domain Eukaryota; kingdom Metazoa; phylum Chordata; class Actinopteri; order Tetraodontiformes; family Tetraodontidae; genus Arothron; species Arothron firmamentum. The sequence goes on from BJFM01006612.1 coordinate 29,001, forward strand.
AAATAATGAAAAAATAATAACAGTTAAAAGAATGAAGATTAAAATTTCCATCAGCAATGAGAGACCAGGACCGTCAGGAATGAGATACCCAGCAGCAGAAAGATGGTTGTTATGTTGAATAGAAGGGTACCGGCTCCAGTCTTCTAATAATTTGTCTTTTTAAATCTCCCCTCATTACCATACAAAGTAAGACCATTTCTACAATGATTAGCATTACATTTGAAGCCTCCTTTGCTCTCAATAAAACATTGAGAAAATCTTTGTTTACATTGCTTTGTCCATCCAACCACCTATAAGGATGAATTGAAGTGGCTGATTCTAGCCTAAATAATAAGTAATATCTAAAAGCTATACTGATATTATTCTCAAAAAATCTATTTTATTGCCACATTAATGTAGTTGCATAGTTTTTAAATCACAGCAACAGGTCCCTAGACAGCAGATTTCTGATAAGCAGAGCCACCACTTACCCTGTACTCTACCTACAATAAGTGATTTGACACTGTTGAATTCCGTATCAGAGGTCAAGTTGAAGTGCTCTGTGACTTCCCCATCAATCTGAAAGAAAACAGATAATTTAACAAGCGGAAAGGGTAGTAAATATAAAACATAGCAAAGGTGCTGGGATGTTTGACGTTGAAACCTGAAGCAAGCAATTACACAAGACAGGCTAATTTAATGCAATAGACAGCAAAGGCAGGAGCACCTTTTCCCTGTTCCCTTTGGTTAGTTGCCAATTTTAGATGATTACGATGCTCAGAGCACTTACAAAAGGACCCTCTCAAAGGCTAAAAAAAGACATCGTCAGCCCATCTAATCAGTCAAGCTCCCATCCTTAGGTAATGACATTTTTATAGTTACTTATGAATTTGCAGATGGTGGTTTCTGGATACCTGGAAATGCATGATTTTGTAACCTTTATTTGCAAGATCTGTTCAACATACAGCAAACCAGAAGGTAAATGAGCGTGGCAGGTCAGATTCTGATCAAGTACCGCCTGCAACAATTGTAAAGGATGAACTGCACTACTCTAAGTTCAATATATCCACCTAAATAAACAGCTGTCTCAAATAGAAAGTGTGATGTTTTGCATGTATGGGAGATCGATCATGTGTTGGAGCTCACTGTTGAAGTCTGTGAATGCAATGGCAAAGATTGGTATCAGCTTTGTTCCTGTGCTTTTGAGGCATTTGTCATTTAATTCTCACAGTGTCATTTTTATAATATTTTGTCAAGGTATTGAGCAAACCTAAACCTAAAACTTATGAGTATTATTCCAGCTGAAATGATATTCCTGAATAAAATCGTAAAACAACACTGGAATGTATGCCACCTCATACAGTGATGGCAAGAGAAAATTGGTTCGCTCTGAACCTTCACAAAGCAATCCATTGCTGAAAATGGAAAATTTATTTACAGCAGCAGGGGAGCACATCAGCCAATGCAGAATCAAAACAGGAAAAAAAAAAACCCACACAAAACAGGAACATATATTACGCTCCATGATTGTGGAATGACTACGAGAGGTATTCTGCAAAAGAAAATTATCCTCACTGGTTTTGATGAAAAGGGCAACAGTTACTGAAGCACAGCCGGTGTTAACGGAAGTGGAAAATATCACATTAAAACCCCTTCAACGCTATGACTTGGATGCATTTCAGTAGTCTTTTTTAAATAACAAGCTCTGCTTAGTTTCCGTGTCATACTGGAATTGTTTGAGGTGCTTAGTGTCACAGAAACCTTCCACCAAGTGAACAATGTGCTCATCTCTGCGGCAAGATTCCCCCGTAAAACGGTCAGTATGCCACAGTGGTGCAATTTATTTATTTATTTATTTGGTTACCTGGAGAGAAACTGTGTTTTCCAGCCTCCTGATGCTTACTGAGTGGAGAAGTCCATCAGCCATGTTTGACACTCTGCTCCACAGCACCTCCACATCTTTGCTACTATGCAACTTGTACCTTACTTCCAGCTCATCTTTGCAAGTAGAAAGATAAAAAAAAAAACAAGGCAACATTGACATTAATGCAGAACAGATAGATGCATACTCATTTTAAAAAAGAAATGCATATTTTATTTCTGTGAATAATATGATATAAAATAATTTTCCAATTCTCACAGGCTTACATAGAACAAATTCCATGGTGCAGAACAGCTGCTTAGCATTTTAATTATCCGGACTCAGACTTAAAATCCTTTCCTATTTTTTCTATCACACAACTTTTCCCTCCAACAAAGGCTAATCGGGGGCAGTTCCACTAACAAAACAGCAGGTCTTCATCGTTAAAAAACTGCATGCAGAGGCTTGCAGGAAGTGTCTGTGTGCAACAGATGTGACTGCTGTTACTGCAGCTTTAATCCAGAACCTCAGAAGAACCTCTGAAGCATCCTAAGAAACTTCTCTCGAGTTTAACTGTATATAAATGTATTTTTTTCCCATTAACCCATAATTCAGCTTTACATACGTGGCACAGTCAAGCAATAACAAGTCCTAAATTGTTGCACTAGAATGACAAATTGCTTGCTTTCCAGCTGGAGTTATGTCTACATGGAGTTCAGTGATGAAAATCTAAATAAAATAATCATATTGGCAAACACGAAGGAAGAAACCCCAGTGACAACAAAATTATAATTTAATGATAATTGTAACAAATTTTGTCTTTGTACCCAAAACTATTTGAGAAATATCCAAATTAAAGCATGATAAGGTAAAAGAAACAACAGTAGGGAGAACAGAATAAAGTACTTTCAGCAAACTCACCATAATCATTAATGAGCAGGGCCAAATACTCCCTGAAGTAAGAGTTGGCGTAGAGCAGCAGAGCAGGACTCTGGCTGGTCCTGAAGCTCAGGGAGATGTTTTCTCCTCTCAGTGTCACGTCAGAGTAGATGGAGAAAGGTGAGACGCTGTGGTTCAGGCTCAGTTCAGAGGGCTCCTTCAGGGTGTAGGTGATGGATGTGCTTGACTCAAAGTTCGCTGAAACCTCTGAGAATTAGGAAGTTATGGATTTGAATGCACATTGTTCTGTAGCCTTTAAGGCCAAGTTTTATACCATATATTCTGCAAATATGATACAATGCTTAGACACAAAGTGTTAAGCTACAATCTCATGCTTAAGATTTTATTTCTTAACTTATCAAATGTGTAAAGCAAAACAGTGTGAGAATGACATCATGATGCCACTCTTGATGAAGCCCAATAGTTGAGTTGGGCCAGTTAAAGAAAGAGCCAGTTAAATTTTACTTTCGTTGTTACTGCCGACGACAAATAAAAAACATTTAAAACAGTTAAAAAAACATAATTCTCATATCCTTAAAATATACAGTATATGGATAAGTTAAAGTCAGGAATTCACTGAGCATTTTGCAAAATCTGAGTTCTTTGACACAAAATTATAAAATCTTCCATGCTAAATTATGTGCAAAAAGTGAATTTTCATTGTTGAATGGGTCAGTTTGAACTGTCGCATGTGTTGTCTAGAGAAGTTAGTGTTACAAATTTTAAATGTTTTCAGTGTATTTTCAATCAGAAAATACACTTGCACAAATTGTCTTTATACCTTCATGACAAAACGTTCCGGTGTAGGCTGACTGGGCACAGCTGCAGGAAAAGCCACTGGTTCTCTCCACACATTGACCATTGTTCCGGCAGAGGGAAGCGTAGCTGCTGCAGTGGCCGGGGCAGCCGGGTCGTACTCCTGGTGTGATCTTCGCCCTCTCCTCCAGGTCCAGGGTCACACCGTTGAGCTGCAGAGAACGGATGCATCCCAGGAAGCCTTTTTGTCTGGATGCAGTACCTCCTACAAAAAAACCCCAATACCACATATAACAATCTTATGTGCTTCACTTTAAAAAAATAATAAATTTACTCATTTTAAGAAGATAAACTCAACAGTAATCTTGGATTACTTTTGGGTTTTGGATTATTGATTCACGATCATTGAATTTGCTGTTTTCTAAAATCAAATGTGGGGTACATGGGCTCACCCAAGCCATCTTCTTGAAATAGAATTCCAAAATGTTTTAAGTTAGAATTCTATATCTAAAATTTTGAGTTCTTATTTTTCTGATGCCATTGAATATAACAGTGCATCTGTATTTTTTGTTATAGACATTGATTTGGAAAAATAATAATTCCAATCAATGTTAAAGTATTGCACTAAATTGTAATTGTCGACCACATGTTGTCACGGCATCATAACAAGGCCATGCAGCTCTGCAGGGTTTTCACTCACTGACAGCTAACTGAATGGCTGATGAGCCACCTGGTGTCTGACATTCATTTCTTCAGCTAACAGTCAATTTTCACCAAGCAATTATCGCTGTAATACCATGATATAACCTCATTTGGGTTCTGCAGTTTGTTCTCTGCAAAATTAGATATTTTGCAGGTCCAAGCTGGTAACTTTGAATTTCTTAGGCATGCACCATTTTAATTTATTTTATCGTGAATTGTCTTACAAATGGGAATCAACTAGATGTTCGTCAGTGTCCGGAGGTTTTTTTTTAAAAATGTTGAGCCACCCTTTCTGTTATAAAACACCAGAACAAAAATCAGAAATTCAAATTAACATTCTTTTGATTTGATAATCAAAGGAAAAGTGTTGTCTCCAAACATCTTCAGTGTGTAACTAACCACATATACAGTGCCTAACATTTAAGGAAAACACTAGGGGGGAAAATAAGGCACCTTTTCTATGCATCTCTAAGGGAAAAAAAAACATCTTTTTTAATAGATTTCTAAATCTAATATAAAATGAAATGACAGCAAAGAGATTTAAGCTTCCTGAAAGGGTGCTAAGCAACCTCACAAAAGGGGCTGTAATTGTCTGGTTCTGTCCCTGGGAGTCTTCATAGTTACATATTGAACATTTTCCTGCATAAAGACATATTTCGAGGTCTCAGCTGTCATTGAACTTAATGCTCAGAGAGCCAAAGTCAGTAATATACTGTATGCTTATTCTAAATTCTTACTACCATAAAACTGTCTTGGGTGAGCTGGAGAAAGCAGTCAAAATTCTGACACAAGCAGTTAAATTCTGACATTTGGATGACATTCAAGTCCTTGCCTTGGTTCTCACCTATGAATAATTGACTGTTGAGCTGCAGATGAATGTGTCCATCAGTGGGGGCCCGCTGCGTGGCGACGGGGTACTTGTCGACACGTAGTGAGGCCTCTTTAATGTTCCGCTCAGCCCGCACACTGTGCCACCGGTTATCATTCAGAGGGACGTTTGTTTCCACGCTCACCTCCAGAGGCCCATTTCCCACATCAAAGGAGAAGATCACCTCTGAGGAGGCTAAAGGAGGACAATGGTCAGAACAGTTGCAACTTGAATAAAAGAACTTAAACCTAAAACAGTCAATGTTAAACACTTTCAAACTTGCTCGAGTGAGTCCCACTGAACTCTGATTAGTCGTCCCTTCCTGACACTGAGAGATAGTGGTGTTGACTGAGTGAGACGTTGCAAATCCCTAAAGTCACTCCTAAAGATTTCACAGTTCTGAATTTGCACAAGGAGAAAATGACAATTCATCATGGCCTCATGTGTAATGAGGTTGACACCTTCAGGCATGCACTATTTGAGTTTATTTACAGATGACAAAAAGGTTGCTTTTAAAATAGGCAAATATGTCAGCTTTGGTTGCATCATTCTCTTCATGACCTGAATGAATTTTAAGAACTGCATCCAGCAACCAGTCATCTTTTTTTTAAAAGTCTCTAAATCATCCCATTAGGATAAAAGGATTGTTCTCCGTCGCTCCACACGTGGAGCTTTACTCCCTCAGTGGGGATGTCACAAACACGAGCAAACTTAGAAGTTCTAGGGTACTAAAAATAAATAAATAAAAACAATTAAAAAAAACTGAGTTGGACTTGAATCCCACTTTATCATTTCTGCAGTATAACTTAAATGTGTTTTTCAGCAGCAACCCCTTTAACATATGTATTAGACCAACACCCAGAGTGAGGTGATTGCTGACACGATGGGGCTTCACACACTGACGAAAAATACATGAAAGTAATGCCAGGTTCCAAATGCAATCATGCAGAGTGTGCTGAAGTTATTACACTATTCAGCAAGGTTAAAAAGTTTATAAGTAAAAGGTGACCTAAGTCTGTTTGCATGTCATAAGGGTGTCTATATGAACAATGATGCCGACAATGTTATGCTGCTGGATCAGCTCCAGCTGTTTTGACTCATAATGAGTACTAATGACTTGTGCTTTCTTCAGAATAATAAAAATCATTTATTGAAGGTTGACAACTGCAGATTGAGAGGAAACAGAGTGCATCTCTCGTAGAATGTTAGGAAGGCCAATGTTTTGTCTCTGTGGAGTCAGGATAGATGGCGCCTGAGGTCTTTAATCACAAGCTAGCATACCCCAAAGTATAATCTGCTTTACTTTCCTCCTTTGTTGCAATAAATAATTCAAAAATTAATTAAAGAAACAAAAATCAAGAGTTAGAGTCTGAATTTGTAGGGCAAAATTTACTCTGCTGCACACAAAGCAGGTTTACTAGAGGCTCAATCTACAGGACTGGATGTATTTTACATAAAAATGTTACACATATTCCTGCTTCCTATTTACAACCTATCCCTGGTTACTTATAGATGATCATGAACAGATAACAGAGGTGGAATTATGCTGTTTTAAAAATGGTAGTATAAAAAAAAAATCACAATTTTGTTGGTTTGTCATTCACTCCACATAGACATGGGTTCCATCTATTGTATGAAATGGACAAAGCCATGACTCCTGGAGATGCTATAGGACTCCAAATTAAAGGAAAATATACTTTTCAGGTACATGTATACCTCCTTCATTCAATAATCCAAAACAATGTGTATTCTATAGGGAGACACTCTCTCCTGACACACCGCAATTCCATTTTCCATTTTCCACATCACACTTCTGCTATTTACATACTGAACCATGAATGAGTTTCACAGTTCTCAGAATCAGGTTGAACACAACAATTTCCCCACGGTTGTGGATACTATAAATGTAAAAAATAGCCTTAAAGTAAGAAAATATGACAATATGCACATATGAAAATATGCAACAACAACAACAACAACAACAACAACCAATTACATGAAAGTTGGGTTTGATGTTTTTCATGGTTTCACAGTTACCAACTCTTTAGAACAACATCTGGAAAAACAAGTAATCAAACAGCAGAATGCCAAATAGGTTTTACTTACATCTGAGTTCAATTCGGATGAAGTCCTTAATACCCAGATTTTCCAGGAATACCCCAGAGGAAGAGGTAGTTTTAAACAGGAACGACATGTCAGCATTCAGCTCACCGTGGAAGGTAGGAAAATGAAGATAAGATGTCTCCTTGTCAAAAAATGCTGCATTCCAAAAGCTCTCTACAATCAACAAATATGATTTGAACTTCATTTTTTTAAATACAATGATTACTCTGGAACAAAGCACATTAAAATAAATGTAATTATCAAAGCTTGATAATCAAAATTTTGCTGTAAACAAATAAAACAAAGGCTCGGCTAATTATTATTGATTTTATTAGCTAGGTTATAATTTGAAATAATCAGTTTTTCAAGTGCCAGTGTGTATACAATCAGAATAAGCAGCACAGACATCTGATTACTTCTGAAAACATCTGATTAAAACTTAATTGATGAATGACATGTTAAGGCATTTGAGCACCCTCTAGTGGCAGACTGCAGTAAAGCCACAACCTCATTGCTTAAGGATTGAGCTTGAACCTGTTTGTTCTATCTTGGTAAATTTTTGACAGCACATATCAGATGCATACTGACAATATGCATGCATGGACGTACTGTCTCCATGGCAACGAAGGGGTCCCACCATGTAGGCAACCTGTGAGCCCATCCTCTGGATGTCACCCAGCACTAATGACCTGACTGGGAGGCTCTCCTTATGAGTGACCAGCCCCGAGTCATCAGCCCTGGAGAAAATGAGAAGAGGACAGGAAAAAAAGAGGGTGACAGGTGTAGAAAGAATGAATACAATAAAGAAAAAGAAGGATGAAAGGTGGAACAAAGGAAGAAAATGATAAATAGAAAGATGAGACAGAAAGATGAGGGGACAAGGATTAAGGATTATAAAAGAAAAAGGTTAGATAGGATAGATAAGAAGGTACAGAACAAGCGTAAAATGCAATACGTGATGAAGGGTAAAGGATAAGAAGGAGATTAAATGGAGATAAAAGTTAAGAGGAAGAAAAAGAAAAAAAATCTGAAGTTTAAGGGAGAATATTAAGAAGGTAAAATAGGGAAGTAGCAGTTAAGCCCATCTGAAATCAAACTAAGAAGAGACAATGCATTTCTTTTCTACCATTCTGACATTTTCTTAACAATTTTCTGAAGTTTATGGGTAGAAGTTCAAATGCAAATAAAGAATTTCACTTTGAAACATGTCACAGTTAATGTTTCATGGAACCTTTTTCTGATGAAATGTAGGCTGAGTCATTCATGGAAACATTTGTCACGGTGCTATGTTTCACTTTCTAACAGACAGCTTGGCTGTTATGAAATGTCTAAATCCTTGTAGGCGGACCTCTTATTAATCTAATGACAGTGATGGTAAGAAAAAATCTATATAAAACGAGAGTAGGAGTCTCAGGTTTAGGTGGAGAGATGATAAAAAGGACTTTTGGCTATGTCGACTGCAGCAGGATATTCTGGAAGTGTTGGAAGGTGACCTAAGTAAAAAACGTGTTAATAGCCTAAATATAGAGGTTTTTACTATAAAACAATCTTTAAATATATTTGAGTTGTTTCTGTTCACCATAGGAGAGATATGACCTTTTTATTAATGTAGTACAGATATTTAGTAAAGACAATATTTTAATCTTTGATTACTAATGCAAATAAACAAATAATTCCCTGTGAGGTTTTCTGATCACCCTGATGTTGAGTTAAGAACTATTTGAATTAAAGGATATAAGGGCAAAATAAATGAATAAAAACATCAGTACCATTGCTCGTAGTCGGCATCACAGTTACAGAAGTGATGAGAATCCAAACAGTTGTGCTGCAGACCACAGGCACACTGGTGGCTTCCAGGCAGGGCCCCACCCCAGAAGGCCTGGACCTGACCTGGAGCTGGACCTCCCACCCACCAGCTGAACGGTATACCCTCTGAAAAACATTCACCACATTCATTCTCGTAGGGCTCACAGTCACACAAAAACTGACTGAATTACTACACGAATGCACTCAAGTTTGACTTTTGAACACTCAACGCTTAGAACACAATTGTTACACCAATGATTTTCTCTTTAATTTAACCGTTTGGAAAAGTGGGCTTTCTAGTGTGGTTTCATACCCAGTAGGTCAGTACACACCCTCAATGAGAGAGCCCTTGAAAGCTAAGAAGATGTTTTATCCAAAAGACAAGAAGACAGACGCCTGTCTTCGTAAAATACACCTAAGTGCACATTGACGTTTAACAAAACTGCATTATTTACTTGAATAAAGTGATGCAAACTTTAAAGTGCCTTGGTTCAGTGGTTGAGCAGAAAATGTACCAAAAGTAATTGTTTTAATTAGCTACTAAATTGACTGAATCAATTGAAAGCAATTTACACCTCTATTCTCTCGCTCTAGATGGGTCCCTCTGACTCAGACAAGCCTGGTTCACAAATAACTTTTCGGCTGCCACTTGTGCCCAATTATGATGCTGTGATGGTCTCTGCCTAACTCTCCACACGGATGAACCCAAACGTCTGTGTTCCTCACACACCATTACCCGCAAAGAACTAGGAAGCACAGCAACAAGTATCATCAAATTTAGGCCCAATTCCAAACCAATCCATTTTGGAACTGCAGCTTATAATTTATCTTCTTGTCAAAATGCATTAACATTGCATTGACAGGACTGCTTCCTTTATCCAGTAGAATAACAATAACATCCCATAATACGCTCAGAAGTGTGCGTTAAGAGGCATTTCATCTTGCCTGGTGTGTTGAAGAGGCGGGACTTTCTGCAGTGGTGGGACAGTTCTTGTTCACAGTGTTCTGACTGGCTGATGATGGCCGCCAGCTGCTGCTCTCCGGACGTGTAGTTGAAGTGGATAAAGTGCTGTTTTGTCTCAGGAGACATACGGATGGTGGTCAGGTCTGTGTTATTGTGCTGGATCACCATCCATGTCCTGTCCTCTGAGATGGAGAAAAGACCAGAAGGAGTGAGAGATGCACTTTTTAAAAAAATAAAATAAAACTATTCTCTTTAAAAAGGTAAATCAGATAAGAACAAAAAGCAAATATCCTGGTGTCCTACCTGTCATGTTACAATAGACGAGCTGGGGATTTATAGGTCCACTGCCATCTACATCAATATAATAATGTCCTGATGCGTTTCCTTTGTGTTTATACGCCTCACACGACTGCTCATATATTGCTGTGACAAACAACACATTAAAAGCATATCAACGATGGCAGTTAATGAAATACAACATGCATTGTAGTTCCTAAAATTTGGCAGGAATTCCAGCTTCACAATGTTGCATTGAAAGGCCAGTTTAGCATATCCAAATAGATTACACTAGGTCTCTATTTATCAGTCTGATTCATGATGTCACATGTGTCACCAATAAAGGAAGAACATTTGCACTTTTGAACTTCAGAACCAAAGTTTTAACAAATGGATTTTCCGTACTACTGCACAAGCAGCATGTAGACCTAAAAGGAGCCACACATGGATGGCAAAAGCAAAAAACTAGGACCTTTTCCAGGGCAGGTGACTCCACTGACACCCCATTACACACCATTCAACCACCTTGTTTAAAAAGCAGCAGATAGCCTGCTGGTGGCTGCTTACAGCTGTGGCAGGTGGCTCCTCTGTATCCACTGTCTGAGCAATTACAGTGGAAGGTGCTCCATGACTGCACACATCTACCTCCATGTTCACAGTGGCTGGGCGAGCACCTGAGAGACATTAACAGGAAGACACAAAAACAGACAGGAAGAAAAAAAAAATCTGGACAAATTTACCTCAAAAATGTTTCAAAAGGATCTTTTTTATGAGACACACACTTTTGTTAAGTATCTGCTGAAAAGAACTTAAAAAGGAAAAGGTTACAGTGTTTAAAAAGATACCAGCTTTTCATATAAGCAAGAATGTGGTGAGAAAATCTAAACTAATTTTGAACTCCCTTTCAGACTCTTTCAAAAACAAATGTTTTCAATCTATTTATTTTCCCTTTTTTCAGGACATAAAAGTCTATTTAAGATGTACAGCCAGATTTTGCTTACTCTAAGACCTGTTAAAGTTGTCCTAAAATGTACAATGGACAACTTTTCTAAATAACACAAACAACATTTAAATATATTATGAGTTTTTTCGTTATAGCAAATAGCCAAAGATCACATTCAAGACGCAATGTCAGGTTAAAATGTCCTGACATTCCAAGTCTATAACTGAATTGTTTATAGCGATGAAAATAGCGCGTTGGAATCTATAGCTGCAACAGCTAGAAAGAGACTTTGGATTTATGCTTTAACAAGCTGCAGAAATAAGACGCATAGGAAAACTCCTCCTATGTCTAGGGTGGTTTTAGGGTAAAAAGTATGAACTGCCTGCTTGATTACTCATGCTTCTGGTCTGCTGGAACTTAAGACAGAACCACGCAGTCTTTGATTCCAATGTTCACAGCTATAGGCTGAGCCAGCACCTAACTGCTCATAGCTCCGCTCAGTTGCTCATTTGCAAAAGGCAAAATATTAACTTGTTCATGCATGTATTTGGATCCATTTTTTCCAATTTAAAATCTTTTTAAATCATTCAACTCAAGTGCTCTAAAAGCCATAACTCAACAATCTAGTTACATTTTCTCTGATGAGGGATTTGAAATGACTGCCTGGAGAAAAGCGTTTACCTTCTATGAGAGCAGATATGGCAGGAGCAGAGAAATGTGTGTGCACCCACTCAAGATGACAAAATGTTTCAGGGCTTAAAAATCTCTGGTTTTCAAATACTTTTTATTTATTTTTTTTTTTAAGCTAAGATTCTCTGAAGGGCTGGATTTGAGAAATATCCAGTGACAGTGAAAAAGGGATGATAGGGTTTGTATCCACTGGCCTTGCAGGTTTTCCTTTTGGCTCTATGCATTTCTAGCGTTTAGCGTATAGCGTTTGTGCTTCGCTGCACCTGGGCACCACCTACAAAATGATCGAGGGAAATGAAACAAAGATACCTGCCAAAAGATGCATCGACACAAAGAGTGTATGTTTTGACAAGATGTATTATTAGGCCTCTGGATAGGGAGAGAACTGAAGAATGGATGTCTTCTGAGTTTAATGTCTTTCACTTAAAAAAAAAAAAACACTCTTGAGTGAGGAGAGGTCATCAGATGGGAGATGTTAACTAAGATATGAGGGCACAAGTGATATTGTCATCAGCCTTGTTAGACTTCAGTATTTTGAAATGTTCTACTTTAACAGCACAGATTAATTGGGCTTTACCGACAACAAACAAATATGAGCCCTGCCTACGATTTTAGTGACGTTTGAAAAAGGGAGCTGAATATCGCACCTTTATTGCCACCTTTGTTACTCCTTGGCTATATCTGCTATACAACTTGGTCAGTATTTATATTATCTTTGCACAGACTGGTTTGTAAATAACATATCTTCTTCCTTTTGGCTATTTTATGTGCAAATATTGTCTCCATGATATAAATTAACCTCTCACTGCTTTTTAATCCACTTAGCAGCACATACAGAACGTCCTTCAGTTTCTCCTCAAGGGAGCATTTAGGTGTAACAACTGCGTTAAGTGGCTATAATGGGAGGCTTGGATTAAAAAAATAGCTATTGGTGCTCCTTTTTCAATCCCAGATTCCTCTTGGGCCTCAGGGAGGGATTTTGTCAGCATGATCTTTTTATTTGCTGTTACAAACAAGTTCTTGAGCCATTCTCCAGAGACAGTCAGGATTCGGAAACTGACATTAACCGCATGTTGAAGGAGGAGTGTTGGATTGTAGGAAATTCTCTCCTCTTAAACTTCCCTTAACCTTGAGTTAAAAGTCTGTGAGTAGACTGTCAAATTGTATATTTTAACATCTCTTTAATTCTTAGCTAAGGTGAAAGCCATTAAAACAAGTATTTGGTATTCACCGTTGCTTCATTCCAATACAACACTAAATGTGTAATTTATGTCAGAGAATTTGTGTGCTTTACATACTAATGGCACAACACCCCTGCTACTGACACCAACACACACACACACACACACACACACACACACACACTTGCAGATATTAATCTGGAATATCTCAGTCATTTATTTGAGGTTTTCATTTTGTGTTGACATCTGCTGCACAAAGACCGCCCCTGCTGCAAAGAACACGACAACGACCAATCCATCCATCCATCCATCCATCCATCCATCCATCCATCCATCCATCCATTCTCCCATCCAGTAAATAAATAAATAAATAAAAATCTGGAAACAAACCTGTCAATAATTCCACACATATCAATCTGCAGGCAGCTATAGTTCCCCAGGAGCCTTTGTTGCACCATGACCAGGTCGACAGGTTGTTTATCCAGGGACAACTGACGCATACAGCCTTGAAAACCTCTGAAAGTGTTCTTGCACTCCACAGTGCTTTCCTGATTGGGACAACCTTAAAAGAGAATAATTCAGCAATAAACTATTATCATCAATTTTGAGACAGTTTATGTCAAACTTCATTTAATTAATTCAATTATTAGATTATTATTATTATCAAAGCAGCTAATGATTCATTTTCCCTACTTTACTATGATGCCATTATGAATACTGGCCCTCTTAAACAATGTCTGTCTTATCAATCAGTAATTCATGATAGATGATGTTTGGGCTGGTGTTTTTTGTACAAATACAGCCGTCCTTGCTGGAGGCTTCATACAGCTCTAATTACAGTAAGCCCATGCTCCCCTTCAGGGATGCACGTCAACACCTCCCACCTTTCCCTCAGACGAAAGAGGAAAACATGAGTCCTTCTTTCAGCCCCAAATAAGATTATAATGTACTTGTTTTCCTTATGGCAATGACACTGATGCATTTCACTTTAATGACTTCAAACTGTAAATCACATTTTGAGAGAAAAAGCATTAAGGGAGAAACTTTCAAAAAGAAAAACAAAAAGTATTTTCAAGAATCGAAGCATTTGCGACAGCAAAGGAAGAGGAGATGGTGAACAGGAAATGTTGTTGATTTATGGCAATAATATCAATACTGTAAAGGAAATATTATGATAATAATGTAAAATGACTCTTCATTCATCTTTATAGCCATAGAGGGAAAAACATACAAAAGCAACACCACTTTTTTCTGCCTTAAATAGAGGCTTTACTTCTCTACCACCTTCTTACCACCATAGAAGATCTGAGTGTTAGCTGTCAGAGGAAGTGGGATGCTCGTTTGAACAGTTGCGCCTTCGTCTTTGTCCACAGCTATGCTGAGATGATCTTGTCCAGAGTTCAGCTCCACCGAGTGCCACTGACCATCATTCAGACCTGAGCCTTTAATCAAGCACAGACGCAAACATGAACGCTAATTAATAAAAAAAATATATACGCGTTTTCAATTCTATATTGATGTCCCGTTTCATAAATTAGAAGCTAAATTGTTGCAATTTACCAACTCTTACTGAATACGCTGGATAAATTAGACATTGCACTCGTACTGTATTAACAGTAGCCACAGTTTCAGGATTATAACATCCGTTTTTCCAGGCCATAAATGGGTACTTTCAATGGCCCATGACTTTGACCAATTTCTTTTGTCCAAAGTCATAGCATTTTACAATTTGGAGAAATTTGGAGAACTCATTATTGAGTCTGACCTGCACTGAGCTCCAGGTGAGTCCCGTCAGCTTTACTGATCTGCAGCCGAAGTCTGGTGTCGTTCAGATACAACCAGACCGAGCCCTTCTGCTGAGGGAGCTCAAAGGTCACGAGGAGGCCTGCCTTGTTCCACGTCCGGAACTGCAGTGCCAGAGAGAGAATCCCCGACGACCAGGATGTCAGTCCTGGCAACTGGAGAAAGCTCTGGGAATCAGTGAACGTCACAGCAATGGAAACTGGCTCAGCACAGGAAAAGGTCACATTGCCCTAAGAAAAATGAGAAGCATGACAATGAAAACTATCATAAAACATAAATATGCATTAATTGCAGAAAGTAGCGTAATTTGACTGTGTCAGAGAGGTCTCATCGGGTACTCTCTGGGAAAGGACACATGCATTATCATATTCATATGTGAAGATCAGCTAAAATAAGCCAGGCAATCTAAAACTTCAGGGTCACATAGATCTGTACTCAGGCGTCTTTCCCGATGTTCTTATTTCCTGATGATTGTCCCCTTAGCAAATGGTGATGAAGCAGGTTTCAGTTCAATCTAACATTCAGAAGTATCACCTTCAAATTTACATATTACATCCGAAAAATCTATATGACCTAAAGGTGAGGAAAAGTATTACATGTATAAGGTATTCAGGGACTGCACAGATGTGATATCTACTCGCATTCCCACAATCATAAAAAACATGAAATCCATCAATTGTGATAGTGTAGCACTTCTCAGAAACTCATTGTTCCCTTCTCCATTCATCTTTCCTCCATGATTAATTTTTCTTCTAAGTCTACTTATCTTTTCTCATACTTGCTTTGGGCTTTCCAACCTCAAAATGTAAAAATAATGACACTGTTGATAATGAAAGAGATTATGAAGATACTAATGAAGATGATGATGATGGGTATGAAAAGTAAAAGGGATGATGAAGAAAATTATGAAAATAATAGCCATGGCAGTGACCGTCAACATAATTATGACTTTAAGGAGTAAAAAAAAAAAATGGAAGGAAGAAAACAAGAATAAATGAATCAACTTGCTCTGCAGCAGTTGAGTAAATGTGATGATAATAAAAAATAAATGATAACCCACAGGGAAAAAAACATGATGAATTGTTTTTACCATGAGCAATTCAAACAGCACTGAGAGGACCTTCTACAAGGCCAAACTTGTCTTAGTTTGGAATTCTTTAGATTTGCAAACAATAAAAGCCAAAAGTCAAATTACGTAGACTCCTAAAGCACTTCTGGGAAAAAAAAACAAAAAGGAAAACCCGCTGGTCAGAACCATCTTTAATCTTCCTAAGAGCATCATAGGGTTTATATCTACATTGTCTGTAATGAATATCTTTTTGATTCAACACCGCCAGTCATCACAGGTCAAGTGTGGGAGTTTGAGTAATGATAAAACACTGAGGTGTCAGAAGCTCTCAGAATAACATTGTTATGTCCCATATATTTGAAAGATTCTTCAGACGAATAATTGACTATATTTTCAATCAGAAAAGACTTCAGCTGTCTTTGTGATTAATAGCAAATAATGACAATGTTCCACGGATGCTAAAAAAAAAAGCACTTACCATGACAGAGACCTGGTGGTTGTTCTTTTTAGCCAGGTCTATCAGGTTGAGGTCATTGTAGATCAGATTTTCCAAGCAACCATGAAAGTTCCTGCTTGACAGGACTGGTTTCTGCAGGCCATGAGTCTGGACAGCTCCCAGACTGAGCTTCACAATTAAACAATGCACATTTACAGTGATTTACAGTATGTAAAAAAATAAATAAAAACATGTATTGAAATTTGATTTGCATCACTGAACTCCACAAGAATAGGTCTCATTACCACCAAGCAGGATTTTTTTTTTTAAACCGCTGTCTGTTGATTTATGGTCGGATTGATTAAAATGATTATACATGAACTTCTGTATGAATTTGAAGGCAATTTTGTCAGGGGGTGTATAGGCCAATTAAAATAAGCATGGATTTTTGTCAACAAATTAAATAAAGACTGGTGAACCATGATGCAAAAATAAATAAATAAATTTTAAAAACCCGCGAATGAGATATCTACATAGATGGAGGAGAGATAACATTACTGAAAATTTCAAATCACGTAGTCAAATTCACTTTAATAGTTTCAAAGTAACCTTGAACATGATTATTTTGATGAGTAACCAAACAATATGGATTGTACATTTTTGAATGGACACCAAATTACTCGATGAAAAGATTTTTGAAGGTGCACCATTGTGTGATGTGAAAGGTTCTTACCTGGTGAATGTCCCAGTGAATGAGCTCATCTGGCACTTGAACCTGATGAGTATTTTTATCCACAGTGAGGTTGAGATGAGTGTTGAGCCGTTCCAGCTTTACAGTGTGCCAATGAGAGTCATCTAACAGGCTGCCCAACGATACAAGAAGCTGCCCCCCAGAGAAAGAGCTCATGCCTGAGAACAAATTGGGGGGGGAAAAAAAAACTCCTAAAAAAACCAAAGTTTTCACAGAAACTATTTGAAATCTTCTTTACAATTTATTATATTAAGCTGCATCGAGTACCTGACATACATTGCCGTACAATCTCTCGATACGGGATCAGAGTGCTTCACAAATGGCCAGACTTCTAATACTCTAAAAGTCACTCAAAAATACAGAGCCAAATTCACCCAACTACCACATTATATTGCAGTTGTAGTGATGCTATTTAAAACCTATTTTGGGAGAATTCCGAATCACTTGCAAGACTCAAGGACAGTCATGTCCCTGTATCCCAGGGTCCCTCTGAAACTGTACTTTCTAAATAATTGATATTTATATCCCTGTTTGAAGATATATTATTTATGAAAATAAATATGAGGGACCATCCCATCATATTTTCTCCAGTACCTAAAAAAAAACCCTTATATCTACTTTAATCACTATAACAAACACTTTACAAGAAGACGGAAATATTCCTACTTGAATTAGGACTTTTAAAAGGAAAAGTGGCAGGTTGTGCCTACTCTGCGTTTACATTTCATGTTGTACGTTTCCAAACAGTAAAAGGTGCATGTTCAGCAGCACCAGAGTTAGTGTTTGTGATCAGGAATTGTTTCATTGGTTGAAGAGATCAACAATTTAATAGTAAAATCCATTAGTCAGTAACCACCAGCCAGGAAGGCTTTTGGGTAAGGTTGTTGTGTTGTCATCTGACTTAATTCTCCCTTTTCTCCTCACAGAAACGCAGAAACTATAGCTGAATGTTACTCATGAGTGACTCAGCATGATTAAATCTTGTTTCAACAAAGCATATCCAAAAGGCTGTTATGATTGCAATTAACCAAATATCGATGTACACATTTTGCACCATTTTATTTGCAGTGCCCAACAGCTCACTTTTTGGATTTTTGGTCTCAGTCAGGGACAGCACGGTGGTTTCTCTTTTACAGCTTGCATTTGTAAAAATGCAGACTTTAAAGTTGGACAATATGGAAAACTAATCTCTTCCATCTCTGGCTTTTTACATACAATATACAAATGTCTCTAACATAATCTATCAATAATAAAAGTTATATTTCTTTTAAAATAGCGCTGCTGGTTAACTTTTAATTTACCATAAATGGAACCAGTTAAAATGTATTACAGTGCAGATACTTCTGAACTTAACCTAAATCCCTAGCTGCTTTCAGTCTTACTAAGATAAGCTTCAGGCTGAGATAATTCCCTCCCGACTCCAGCTTCCTCCAGACATGACCGACATAAGAGCATTTTTCATTTGGGTCATCTAACGAGGTGATAAATCTGGAATATGAGAACACATGGAATAATTCAAAAGGAAAACATTTACAATTAAATTTCGCACATGAAAAGAAACTGTCTGCTCCTTATTAAACGTCAGCCTTAATTTCCCTCTTCCCTCTACTCTTTTCCTGCATTCCTGTAAGGCAATAACTGCCTGATTTATCCATAGTGAGCTGACTAAAATTGAATGTTCTTGGAGTCTGTGCTGAACAGTGCTCCTTCCACTTTTTAAGAGTCTACAGTTCCAGACAGCTCCCGGGGGCAATAGCACCTTATCATATTCTGTCTGCGGGTCCATTATGGCTCTGTACTTATGCTTTAAATCTGTTTATGAAGGACGACAGTGATAGGTCTTTCTGTTATAATGGTTTCAATATTTCACTGTCACATGATGCAACGCTCCGAAATATGCCTTGCCTATAAAAATAATGTACTCTGCCATAAACCACTTGTCATCTTTAGCCACAGCAGGAACAGCGCCTGTTCAAAGAAAGTAATTGCAGTGTCATATCTTTCTCTTCAGTTTTATTCAGTATATACAGTATTTGCTATCCCCTTTGTGTTTTTTTAAATATATATTATGTAAATGCACTGACACAACGTCCATGTTTCAACATAGTAGATGTATTTGTATGGAAACACAGAATATTTAACTGATATAGGAATTCTCAAAACTGATTTCTGTCCCATTTCTGTAACCCAACACAAACATAATAAAAGTAATACCCTTTATCAAGTATGGTTGTAAACATGTATCCTGATATTAACTATAAATCTGTAACATTTAATATATTTTTAAAATTTGAAAGACTCGATGCGTGTTAAACACACAAGCAGCATGTTGTCATTGCTGATGATGAGGCAACAACCGTTTTTACTGAACATGCAAGTCATCTTGCAAGTATCTTGAGTTTTATTTAGCCAGCAGTGTTTAACACCATTCAACCAGAATGCACTGCGGCAGCAGACACTCTCCCTCAGTGTATTTACTACTGAAAGTTACAGGTTTGCAGTGACAGCTCACAATTGAGCTAAATTATGAAGCAGCCAGCTACTGCACAGGGAACTGACATTTTGATGAATGTAAAACAGAGAGGAAATGACATGGTTCTGGAGCACAGACCTAAATCCTAATGAATCAGACAATACCTTTGCAGTGGTTGAACAGTCACAAAAAAAAAAGAAAAAGACAGCCTGGTATTTGTTTGGTTAGTCTGTCATTTTTTTCTGCTTTCATTCATCATTAATTCAACACATCTGCCCATTCTGAGGCCTTTGTTTTTTCATTTATAAGGCGTACACATGATCCCCAACGGCCGGAGCTAGCCATCGTGAGCCTGGTTTCAGATTTTCTGTTTCATCGTCTTGTCATCTGCCACATGGGTGCTCTAAGTGTGAAAAACTCACTGAACAGCTTGCAGTCTGGTGCAATGGAGATACTGCATCTGCAGCTAAATGTTAGCTTTTATCTCAATGCTTCATCAATCTGGGCTTCTCAAATAAGCATCGACCAGTACACAATGGCCAAATGATGCGACACAAACAACATACAAAAAACAAACGCCAGACATTAATTGCAGCAAAAATAACGAGGGGTAAATTATACGTATCTCTTATTGTGGACATCTGTTCTCCTCTAATTTTGTGACACACAAGCGTGAGAGGAAAAAGGATGAGGTATATTCAAAGGTTTAGCTTGATATACTGTAAGAGAGAAGGCACGAAACATAACAATGAAAAAAGGAGAACAGAAAAGGCAGAAATGGGCAGACAGGCAGGGAGTCAGAGAGCGAGGGATGCAGTGACGGTGCTCTGATGAAAGTGGAGGATATTACTATATCTCTGGATTATCATAGCTCAATCTGCTCACTGCTCTTTGAGCAGTTTGTGTTAGCTCAGCGATAGCTGTGGGATATGACAGGCATCACTCAGGCAGTTCATGAATGACGGCTTCTGCTGCTAATGCCTGACTATCACGCAGAGCTGAAGAATAGCACCAGGGGTTTAATACACAGACCCATAATACTCTTCCAGAGGCAATGGAAGAATATTCTGTTTGTCCTCTCATAAAGGGGATGAAAAAAACTGCAAAAGTACTGTGACTATCCACAACTCTCCCTTTCCTAAAATTATTGAAACCATCTAAAAATCTTCTTAAGACAATCCCCCCTTCCAACTGCACAGTCACACTTTGAAACATTCTATAAGCTTGGGTCTTAAAACTATAAAATAATAAAGATGTCTTTCTGTGTCAGGCAGTCCTAGATTGATGCATTAATTTATCTGTTCAAGTCGGCATTTAAAAGCAGACAAGCCTCATCCAAATGCTACATCAATCTATTTGAGGTCAGTCCTTGTACTCACTTTTTATCCTTTTGTATTTGCCATTTAATTGGATCCACATAAGACTCTTGCTGTGAATATTGTTTGTAACAGAGAAAACAGTTGGAGATGATGTGAAATGCTAGAAAGCATAGAGAACGAAACAGGGTTGGTGGTGGATCTAATAACCAGTCTATTAGGATTGCCCGTCAAACTTACTACCGTAACCTAATCTCAGTAACTCTATTTTAATTGCATGTTATTTATTTATACATCATTGTATGAAAGCGTAAACCTTTTCATATATACAAATTGCAGAATATATTAAATGAAAACATTGCTGCTAAAGTTTGAAATGAACTTCTTAATGATATCTTGGTTTACTATCTGCACATACAAATAAGTGTGTAAATATTGTGCCTTGCTATTACCCCGAGGTGTGTTGAAAATCAATTTTATGACAGGTTGGTGAGCAGAGTTGATGAAATCTCCAGAATTCAGATAGCGCACATGATTAAGTCCACCATTTATCAATATTTGCAATAGTTTGGCAGTCCTACAACACTTCAGGTTTAACCTAATTTACACAAACATAACAGCAAACACACACACACGTTCCTCTGCCAGTTTTAAATGGTTTTGATTTGGTGTCAATACATTCACAACAACTGGGCTAGCCCCTGCCCCAAAGAATTCAGCCACATCTATCATAGATTTAAAAAAAAAGCGAGGATGTCAAGCTGAGTGATAACTGATCCAAGAAATGGCGACTTGATTGAGTACAACTCTGGCAACATTACAAAAAATAAGAGGAAAGGAGCAAAGTTATTCAACCAACAGATGTCGCTAAAGCGTGTTTTCTGATATAGCCATGACTGCATGTCATGTCATTGCTGAGAAATATGGCTCAGTTTAAATTAAACTGTCTTAGCAAATAAATACAATATGGAGCCAAACATTGTGCACAGCAAAAATGTCCTTCTCCAGACTTTCTTCTAATTCAATCAGCGGTATTGCAGAACTCACATCGGACAATCGCACAATTAACCCCTAGGTAGACAGAGACCAATTAAAAGCTCACTCCATTTCTGTGATGTCAGAGTATCGGGGTATCACATGGTATGGTTAACATATTTTTGATTTATCATTTACTAGATGAAAAAATAAGCAAATAGAAAAAGAGAAGAGAAAAAAGAATCAGGAGGAACAGTGGGATTTTGGATCATTTCCCTTGAAGACTATGTTTTCCAAAATACCATAATTATGCCAGGAACTAAAAGAAAAAAACAGCAGGTGTGGAAAAACTAAATGATCAAGTGACAAAAAAAAAGGGGGGGGGCGGGGGAGGAGATGCATTTACCAGACTAACAAACGAAAATCCTCCAAAAATGGTTCATGCACATCGAGGATCATCCTTATTTGAAGAGAATGTTCAGGTGTCTCCAAACCATTCCATAATGGATACCAAAAGAGCATTGACTTTCAGACACACCTCTCGAGCATCACTTTTCCATATATTGGCTCATAAAAGAATTCCAGTTTCCTTGTCATCCCCTCGTCTTCATGGTTATTACCAAACCTTTTGCATTTGAAGGGATGTATCAGCAGTGCCTGATCATTTCTTGCCTGCACTGAAAGATCTTCTTCCATTTTATACAACATAGACACACAATCACAAAGCATGCTGAATTTAATTTTATTAATCAAGAGCAAGTCTATATTGGAAAAAAATCTGCATTTAATATTACTGTACGGTGTATAAACTGTATGTTTGGTTTGGCTTTTTCACCACCATACATTAAAAAATTGGAAAAATTCCATCGCACCTTGTTGGTGGTAGAGCAACAGCCGTCCTTTGTCCAGCATCAGATTGAGGCTGTGGTCCCACTGGCCTTCTGCGTGTAGGAGCATCCCAGAGCTCTTCATGGTTTTAAACTTCAAAGAGATGATGTCCTTTTCTGACCATTTTGGCCACGCAGTCAGCCTGTAGATCAAGGCGGCCCCGCCATCAAAACTGGCCACATCAGAAGCTACAGAACAAATAAAAACATGTTACTCATTACAATCATATATCACTTAAGTATGGTATATAAGGGCCAAATCAAACAGGCATTAGCAAAGTTACTAGGAATCTGGTTTTTGTGTGTCTCAGCATTTTTGTTTTGTGCAACTTTTGATCTAGAAAAATCCTGATGCACATTTCTGACTACATGACTTACTATATTGACATCCATACATCTCAAGTCTGAGTCCAATCCTCCCAGTGGGGTTCCAGCCAAGGGGAATCAGGCGAAGATAGCGAGATATCTCGGGGTGTTTAAGTTTATACTGGACCACAGTGTCGGCATTACTGTTGCCTGGAAACACCTAAAATTATAGAAAAACATGGTAGTTTGCCTCAGTTTTTAAATAATTCTCAAACAACCTTGTGCGCACAAAAAGTATTTTTTTTCGATTTTAAAGAAAAAAAAGATATTTTCTGGTCCTACATTCTCAAACAGAAAGCTCATAAGGAGCATCAATCCAAACTGCAGACCCGAACATTAACGACTAATGGTCGCAATTTCACCAATCATTTGGCTGTGACAATCCAGTGGGATCAGCAGCTGACTCACAAGCAGCCATACACACCCAACATCAATAAAGGGGGAAAACACTGCACCACTTTTGTATGGGCAAGTGTTTGAGTGGTGTGCTTTGCTCGTGTCTGCCCTCCCTACTTGAGAGTATGTGTCATGTACTGATGTGGCAGCGCAGGCGAAAATTGGCTCCTCTGCCAGCACATAATTGTCATCCTCAGTGATTTGAGGGGATGAGACGGCTGGGCAGCGAAGCGTTAAGTTCAACAAACGGCTCCGTTTCCTGCCGAGGAGGCCGAGGAGAGTGGCATCTCATTTACTTCCATGAGCATGCCTTGAAATATGAGTAGCTTCTGACAAGACCCCAGTCAAGGAGACATGGGAATGAAGACAATAAGAGAAGGAGGAGGAGGAGGAGGAGGAGGAGGAGGAGGAGGAGGAGGAGGAGGAGGAGGAGAGGGCATGAAGAAGAATCTGAGAAAAAGAAATATAATTTCTGTAGTGTAAACTCAGTAAATATGCAATGCAATATGTCTTAATAGAAGTAAGAATGCTGTATTTATCTTGTATATTCATCTTTTCTTCAAAAAGAAAAGTGTATTTAACATTAACAGGGTATGAAGGTCATCATTAAAATAATAATGAAGAATCATTTGAATTACAGAAATAACCAGAAAAGTCAATAAAATATAAAAGAGAGAGGCATATATATAAATTCTTGAATTGATGAGTACCTCCTCATCAACACTAAAACTGCTATATAATGTGTGGAGGGATGGCCAGGTAGGAAAAGGATGTCTTACACTTAAAATTAAGCGTGATGTTAGTTGACTTCTATTATATTAGATATACACTGGTGAGAAACACAAATGGCCATCAATTAGCTACATTTAAGAGTTATGGTACAGGCTGTGCTATAAAAAAAACATATTCAATCAAAAGATGGACACAGAACATAAAGGCGAATGTAAAAGCTGTTCTCTGAATTCTGGCCTTATAGAAGGTCTTGGAGTATTGATCTAAGGTGCAACATCACCAAAGATGAAAACAGGACAAGTTCAATTCCAGTAGCTTTAAAGGCCACAGATCTCTTGATTGTGTGTGAGTGTTACTTATATTCCAAAGTACATTTGTGCATTATTTATAATAGAATCAACACGACAGGCGTGCGCTTCCACAAGACAGTCAATTCCTAGACAGGGGAAGAACCATGGCTCAAGGTGAAGGGTTGGAGTCGAGGGGTAAAAAAATAATCTTGATAAATAGAGAAATCTCTGCATTTTCAGGTCAACAATCTCAACACAGATTAGAATGTTGGTTATTGATCTCTAATTCCAGAGTGATTTTAGACAACAGACTTGCAGGAGGTTTATAAATAATGAATTTATAGAAGGGCAAAAGTTTGCAGGCAACAGAAAGCCTGAGCTGAGAAATCACAAAGATGTGACTAATACAGATGTTTCTGCAGACAAATCTTCCCCCTAACTGAGACACTAAGCTGGCCTGACTAATATACGGAGCTTTAAAAACACTCTCGGAGCTGATCTGAGCTTACCGCCTTTCATACCAAGTGTCAAATCAACAGGTTTCAAAGCTGCCATAAGACACAGCCAGCTCCCTCTTCCACTGATGACTCCTTGGCTGCAGAGTTTGTATCCATCAGAGAGAGGAAAATGGTATTCTGTCAAATTGCCACGCTCTTCTCTGGGCATCATCTTCAATGGCGAAAGGGCGCTTTAATGCCCGTGCTATCTGCATGACTGCCTGTCATTTTGACATATATTATGGTTTGATATCACTTCTCTTGAAACTTGAAATAGGTTCTGAACAACAGTCAAAGGGACCACTACTGGACAAATATAAAAAAATAAATAAAAGCATGCATGACTTCACGCATTTGCTCCTGTCATGGCCGCAGTCACTGAGGAATGCTTTGGCTTGATGGGTCTCAGTCTTAACAGCAGGACCAGACTTCCATCAACACAGTTTGCCACTTTAACAGCAGCTTCTTGCAGTAGATAGAGCCCTGCCAGGTCCCTTTCATACTTGCATCTATTATTAATACAAATTGAAAGGCTCCTGTGAGCAGGCGGCAGATAGTACGGGTCCCCACAGATATGATAATTAAGATGACGACAATGGGTCAAATGTATTTTAACTTCAATCAAGCCATTTTTGAAGCTGAGTTCTCTTCCAGACTTCAAAAGCTTCTTCAAAGCTTATAGGCTACTTTATATGAATTTAAATTTCACTTTTGTTTTGTTGAGTTTTGTTTTTAATGCTGAGGGTTAACATTTAGATTTCACACCTACCTAATACAGTTCTTAGTTCGTGATAAGAAGGGCTTTTAAATAGTGTTTATCTCAATCAATCTGAGTGCACCACATTGCTTTACAGGTTTGCCATGGAGCCGTCTTTTTAAATATATTTCATCGTGGTTATAGGTCAGTATTTTTTGCATGATTACCCCGAGGCTGTCTTCCTGCCGATGCTGTCTCCAGTTGTGTCCCGTGTCACTGAACATCAGCATATAACTGGTCAACCAGTCGGAGCTGCCGTAGCGTCCCTGTGTGGCTATGGCCGTGATCTGGGTCCGTCTCGCCAGGTCCACCTCCAACCACTGGTACTGGTCTGAAACAAGCGGAGACCAGCCTCCAGCTCCTGCACAGGACACAGAGTTCTTTTAAAGTAAACAATAATGTTTTATTCCTCCTCATGAGTTATAAATGAATCAAGATCTAGGCAAAGTGTACAAGTGAAATGTGATTCATTATTTTAATCAACTTTGAGCTACAAAGCCCCCGGAGTTAGTGTTCAGTGCCAGCAAAATTCTATTTTTTTTAGGTTGGAAAGTGGGAGAATACAAATATCCTTTCAACAGATTTAAAACAATATTTCAAAGATTGCTGCATTTAAGAAAGTGCAAGGAACTTAGGGGCAACATGACAGTATAGGGTGGTCTGATCTGGTTATTCTACTGTTATATACAGTAGATCTAGACATTTCCAATTGTGACACACATCACGGGTTTTTGTAACTATTCAGGTCCTGAGAGATGAATGTTGGACTCCATAGGATCATTTCAAAGATCCCCATCTTTGATATAATAAACTAGTTTTTAATTAATACATATTCTAAAAGTAATTTTAACCCCCATGTTTAATCTATTCAACAAATTAACTTTTTTTTCTTAGGAAAAGAGAGAATGCAGCATCCAGACTTTAAAACATTCGAACCAGATCTTAATGATGATCATTCCTGAAATCTCAGCTTTCTTCCATTGGTTTAGCAGCAAGAGCAAAAGAATTTCAACTGTGATCATTAAACTGAAGCAGTCAGAGTGACAGAGGAATCCGCTTGGTGAGTAAAAGTCAGCGTACCTGGATAACGATTCTGCAGGTACTCAAACAAATGCATCAGATTTTAGAGAGGACAACTTGACCACACGTAAGCTTTCAAGTAAGCTTTTCCTGGTTTCACTGACGTTAAAACATGACCTTTCTGCTTCTAAATAACACTGCTCCAATTGATTCAACTTTTAAAAACTTTATGGCTCTTATTTAACAACAGTTTCCCTGGATTACCTTTCAAGTGAGTTTCTTTGTCAGCAGTCAAACTGAATTAAAATATGTGAATCCACTTAAAAGCTTTGGCTCAGCATAAAAAACCAAGATGGGTGAAAAAACGACTGAGGTCTCCATTTGAATTAACCTCAGGGAAATCACATGAGAAGGTGTTTTATACTAGACCATCACCACCAACTCTGAGCTATAGCTCCAATAATTATGCTGTTTAACCACAAATGTAAAACTTAAGATACACCAACTTTAACACATCAGCAGACAAACCCTGGTGACTATTTGAAATTAGAAAAACCAGAGAAAACAAATTATTATTTTTCCATACATTTAAATCAGATGACTAGACAGGAAACTGATGTGACAAAGTAAAATGAACTCCCTCAGGTCATCTTTCCTCCACCAGCTGTTTCAGTGTAGTGCTTCACACTTGTTAGGGCAACAGCTAAAGGCCAGAGCTAATAAGCACCTCAGTAACAGGCATGAACACTGACAGCACAACAGGAGACAGCTGACGCGCTGACCTTTACTCGTTACTGAGAGGAAAGAGGAACACAGAGTAAAGGAGGGAAGGAACAGATAGGCAGGGATGGTACAAGTAGGATTTGTCTGCACAGAAGAAAATGTGAGAGTAAAGCAAAGGAGCTAAAGTAGATCATACAACAACCTGTGGGATACAAGTGACGTACCAAGGCTTATCAGTCACATGACTTATTTCACAGCATTTGTTAAAAAGACTGCAAATCTCATAAAAGGCTATTATGACACCAGAGCTTCTCCACACTTTGAGAGGTAATTGAGGTCAGACGTTTCAGGAACATTGCATCACTGCTCTTCTAAGAAGTGGAATTGCACATTACCACTATGAATTACCCAGTCAGGAGGTCATGACTGTTCGGGTCAGCTACACTGCTATATTTCATCAAAGCGAGAACAGTGGATGAATGTGCCCAGTTTCACTTTTAAATGGTTTAATCTAAGTCAAACCCTCATCATGAGGAGCTGTTCACTGTCAAACGTCTTTTGCCAAATGGTACATTAACGCAAGGCATTAATAAGCTCCCGCCTAATGCAAAGGTTTCTGCAAACCTGACTGTTTGCAGCTTATATATACACTTGTATATTTATTCTATATGTTAAAAATTAATTCCTCAGTCACGTCATACAAAAAACAAGTACAGAAAGCAACCTGGTCACAAGGTGTAGGTGAAACAAACACAAAAACAAGAAGTCAATAACCTTTATTTAGCCGAGGCTCCTGGAAGCGGAGACTGTGCAGCATCAGCAACAATATCCCACTGATTTAGCTGAGAGAGAAATTAGCTGAAGTGACAGAATCGACAGACCAGCTGCACCATAGAAACAACTTTCTTTATGACAATTATTTTTTTTTTACAATAGACTGCATCTAGGTTGTTTGTAATGTATCAATTTTTTTTTAACTGCAGACAATATGACAGGATTGCATTAAATAAAATGTTCATCAATGATAATTATTGTGAATTATGTAAAGTCCTATTCATTTGACTTGCTAGAAAAATCTATGATTCCGTTGCAGAAAATGACAAATTTCCTGGCAGCCCATTCAGTTATCTGTGTTTCCTTTAGGAACCGATTTAATAACTCATGGTTGTCAGTTATTTAATGAAGCAAACCAGTCCTTTTCTCTAGATTTGATTGTCTGCTCTGTAACCGAGACTCGGTCACAAAGGCACCAATCAAGGCATTAACCAAATTCTATAACATCACACCATCTTTGCAAAAAGAATTTTGGCTTCACGACTGTGTCTTGGCCAGATATGCCCGATTGGAATCACTAAATCGACGTGTGTGTTGATCTATATATATATTTTTCTTTGTTTTTGTTTTTTTTAACTGTTGATTGATTGTTGATGAAACATTGTTAACAAACCAAATCAAAGCTTTTCGCCACATTGGTCCATAGGCAAGAGCAATCTGAGACTCTCCCCAAATTGGTAAAACGTTCGTGGTCCATAAGCACTTTATCCACCAGAGAGAGACACAGTGCAGGGTCATTACCTTCCCCTGCTGCTGCTGCTGCTGCTGCTGGCACAGCTCAAGGAGAGGCAGCACTGTGAAAGGGTTCCTCTGCCATGTGTAAACATGGCGAGGAAGCTCCCATGTTGGAGGAAGCCAGGCTGAAATGAGGTGAACTGGCAGCAGACCGGGATGAGGAGGCATGGGGGAGTTCTGTGATTGACAAAATCCTTCAGCAGGCCAGTTCCATATATATATATATATA
>BJFM01006613.1:12740-25343 GCA_016586285.1 Arothron firmamentum
CCCCCATTTAGGCATCTTTGGGCAAATTAGGCTGAAATCATCTGTTGAATTAAGCAAAATACTCTGAATTTATCAAAATATCACATCAATGCCACACGAACTCGACTCTTTTCCATGATCGCAACAGTAAATCTCATCAATCCTCTAACACTAAGAGGCAGCTGTACACTTTGCTGTGTTAAATATAATAAATAATACCATGTAAACTACTTTGGGATGGAATTATTGCAAAACAAAGCTTTTCTGCTTTGATTTGAACGTGTTTTGCTGAGAGGAGGCGTCCGTACCCGCTGTACCTCTGCAACCACCTGCCGCTCAGACCGGGAGCTGCTCAATGGGGGCTGACATGAAGAAAAGCCTTTTTTAAAAGCCGCCGGTCGTTCGGGTTCTCGTGGTAGATTGTCAGAGTGTAACAGTCAAGTCCACAACTCCCAGCAACAGAAAGAACAGATCACGGAATCCAGGTCCCTTTTAAACAGGTTATCACACGTTTCAACTGTCTGCTGAGACCAAAGGTCTCCTGGTGGCGGTATAAAGGTGTTCAACACAATAAAAGGGGTAAATACGTGATGAAAATGGATGTTCCCGATGCAACGCGAGTCATGTTTGACCAAACCAAATCCCAAACTTACCCTGATTTCTTTCTCGAGAACTCCAAACTGGACGGCGCCATTAACAACCCTGCCGATGAAAGCCTGCTTCTCCTGTTGAAGGACTGAAGCCTAGAAGGACGACAGGGGGACTGGAGGTTATAACTAAACACCATAATGACAGATTTATCATTCAATAATTAAAATGAGCCATCCTGCATTTGAATATACGTCAGCTACACAAGCCGTGTGTGGCATGCAGGTGTTTGGCAGCGTCTTAGCTTCTATAGCGTCATGTGACATGAAATAAAGGAGGAGCAGCATCGGTACCATGTGCAGCAGCTGGTCTCTCTCCTTGGAAATGTTCTCCACCACAGACAGGACCGCTTCCATGTGATGCAGGGTCGTTTCTTTCTTCAAAGCACACTCTTCTGTCTGTCGTTTCAACGCGCTCATCTTCCTCTCGGCTTGTCTGCGTCCAGAGAAGTCAAAGCAGCTGAAGTCAAGGACGGAGCCGCGAGACATTTAAACCTCTAAAACACCTGGATCACTGTTGTTTGAAGGAAATCTGCACCGAGACGCGCAGTGCCGTTAAAGCCAGTCGTGCATCCATGTTAGATACCCGAGGTTAGATCTCTGCGTGCATCATTCCCTGGAGTTTAGGTTGTATAAAAGGTAACACAGGAGGAAGAACGGTGTGGATTCCCTACCTGTTGGCCTGTTTTTCCAACTCCAGCTCATACTGCGCTCTTTTTAAGCCGTCTGCCAGGTTGCCTTTGTCCCAGGCCAGACGTGCGTTTTCCTCCTGCAGGCCAGACAACCTGCGGAGCATCTCTGCCTTCTCACTTGAGTTCTTGCTGTCCTGCTGCTCCAGTTGTCTGGAAACCCGGAGAAGATTATAGAGCACACATGTACAGTACATATGAAGAAGATCAAGAATCTGTAACGATCCAGTTTGCAGAAATTTGTTCATCAATAATCCTCAGAACTGCATCGTTGTTAATTCAACCATTAAACGCATCTAAAGCAGCTGTGATTGCATCCATCTTCTCGCCTTGGGTCACCTTGGGTCTTGTGTAAATAATTTAATAAACCGAGGTTGTATTTTGGTATCTCTCTCTCTTTTAAGCAGCAGAAATGGATCATTCGATCTAAAAGGGAGACGGAACAGTAGCGGAAATGAAAGAGGCTTTTCACCGTCTGAGGTTCTCGGTGATGTTGCAGTGCTCCTCCTGGGTGACAGCGTCCCTCAGGCGGGCCCGTAAAGCCTGCGCCTCCTTCACGTTGGCCTGGGCCTCTTCCCTGCTCCTGTCTAACTCCTCCTCCAAACGCTTCTTCTCTTCCTCCAGCAACATCAGTTGCTTTGTGAGCCTGGTGACTGCAGACAGCCAGAGCAGATGAACGCACCCTCCACATGGGCCTAATGGCCAGCTGGTGCCCCCACCAGCAGAGAGAGATCGCTCAAATTGTTTCCCCGCCCAGCACCGTTATCTCACCCATCGGGGCGTTAATCTGTGGTTATTGGTGCGCCTACCGTTGTGATAATAAACCCAATTTCTTCCATATCTGCAGGAATGAAACCTCACCCTCACCTTCAGACTGGTGGCTGGTGTGCTGAGTCTCCAGCTGATCCAGCAGAACCTGGTTTTCTTGCAAAACGAGAAAGGCCTGCTGTTGGAGCTGCTGGCTGGAGAGACACAGGGGGGGGTCAAGAAGTCGCAATCATTCCCTCATTCATTCATCCACTCATTCAGTCATTGTGCTGGTCCCTAATCCAGAACTAGCTGCCTGAGAGGTGAGAGAACTTTTAAGTCTTTCACGTGGCAGAGTCAGCGCGTGCACAGCGATGCACGTGGTGAAGAGCAGTGACAGCGGGGGTACAGGCAGAGGGGAAAATGGGATCTGATTTTTTCCGTACGTCACATGACAGCTAAGGAACAGGCTACAACACGATGAGTGGGTGTTTCTGACCAGTCCTCCTGGCTGGCCCCTCCCATCTTTGCGATGTCATCATGCAGCCTCTCGTTTTCTTGGATCACCTCCTCTGCACGTGCGCGTAGCCTTTGCACTTGCTCCTGTGAGAAGCAAACACGTCCATGCTTCCATGGGTCCGGTTTTTTATGCCAGATTAAAGCACAATAGTCCAAACTAGCAAAGCACCCAGGCCAACGGTTCTGACACAACTTACCTCAGTGCTTTGAAGAAGCTCGTCCTTTTCCTTCATTCTGTCTTCATAAGCCAGCAAGAGAGGAGACAAACACTTCATGTCCAGCTACAGAAGGGCAAAGATGACTGAAACTTTACTCCATTTGTGTGAGAGAACTGTGAAATGTGCTAAAACAGCTCTGCTCTTCTGCAACATGACTGAAACGACGACACTGACCAGCCAGGGAGGAGGAGGGCCTGTCTGTGGCAAACCACTCATTTTGGATTTCTGCGTCAGACACAGAGAAAAATGAGATTAAATCAGCTGCTGCGGATAAAGAACTTTTCTGTAGAAAATCCCTTTGTGTGAAAATACAAAAATTGGCTTACAAAAATAAATACACACACAAGATTTACAGGATAGGATAAACACAAAGTCCCGAATATAAATCCTGGTTGTCTACAAGCAACACAAGAACGCAGATCTCACCGAGTATACAGATACATGAAAAACCTTTTCAACCATATTTGAGAGCAAGAGGGGAGATTCTATCAAATGCTATATTAACCTGGACATGAAACACTTTTGTAATACCTCTTGTTGGGCCGGCGGCCCAGAGCAGGCCTGATATCGACTCAGCTCCACATTCAGCCGGTGAACTGTTAGCTTGAGGGCGTCGTTGTCGTCCACCAGCTCCTGAGCCTGTCGTCTCAAACTCCGCAGCTCCGCCTGACTGTCTGTAAGTGCTCACACCAGATAATACACCCCGTTTACAACGCTTATCACGCCTCCTTTACAATGTTTATCACGCTGTTTAAAAAGTTTATCACACCCTGTTTACAACGTTTATCGCCACAGTCACAAAGTCACCTGCAAAAAACCTCTAACGCTCGGAACATCCCAGTGAAACCGGATGCAAGCCACATCACTGCAGCCAGCCTGTGTCCAGTTTACCTGCAGCAGACCTCAGATCCGAGGAGCTCTGTCCCAGACTGGCCTCCTGCACCAGCTCTTGTCGCTTTCGCTCTCTGTCCGTCTTCGGGTTCCTCTCAGGTGGGGAACGGGTCATCTCCTCCTGAGCGTCACCATGTGTCCTGCTGCGTTCAGAAGACGTCTGCATTTGGCCTTTTGGGCTTTTGGCCTTTCTGGGTTGTCTGGGATGGCGCGTGGGTCGTTTGGCTAAGCAAGTATGGAAGACATGCTTAAAAACAGCAACCGCAGACATTGTAAATAGAGGGAAATAATTATATTAGTAATGGAGACAAGAGCATGTGTGGCAGTTACATTAGCCATATTTCTGGGTAAGCTGAAATTCATTGGCTGAGGACTATTCTAGAAAAATGAGAAATGTACAAGACAATCTAGATTCACGTGCTAATTCCCCACAAAATTAGTTTTCACTGCACCTTAAATATAACCTAACTTTTAGGTTGGATATACAGAGAGAAGAAGGATGGAAATTTGGTTATTATTTAACACGGAAACAACAAAAGAACAAGGAAAAAAACATGTATTTGATTAAAACGGCTCGAGGAGGAGATGCAGAACACCTACGAGATAAACGCTCTTTCGGACTTCCGGGACTTTTTCTGCCAGCTTTAATCTTGGAATCTGTGTTTTCTGCAGGATATTGGAAGCTGGTTTCCTCCGTAAAATCTGACATAAAAGACGCAAAAAGCAACACGTACAGATGAAACCAACCCAATGTAACTTTCATTCAACTCAGCAAAACATGGTCCGAAAAGTGATTCTTTCTGTGAGCGACTGAGCTAATCTGGGAGCATCTGTGGGGCTGTGGGTTACAGCGGCTCCTCGCCCTACAACCACTGACGTCACTGTCCAGCTATACCTGGGTGCTATCGAGCTGTATTGGAATCAGATCTATTTTTGTGCATCTTAAGCCACGTTTAGGTGCATCCGTTATGCTGGATTGAGGCCGCGGTTGAGGTGGTTTAATGAAGAACTGCTGATTGAGTATCTGCTGAAAAATGAATAACTGGGTCCGTTCTAACTTCCTGCTCCTACATAACACTGACGGAAAACTTACTCACAATGAAATAAGGACATTTTCTAAATGATACAACCAATATCAGCGGTAATAACGCTGACGTCTTCTGGCGTTTTCCCTCTTACATGAGCGCTGACAGGTAGCAAATGTTCAGTGATCTACAGGAAACAAATCTTACTTTTTTAATTTGTTTAAATTATCTGTAAAATTAGATGGACAACAATCTAAGTTTATGATGGTTTATTGCACATTGCCAGCCTTTGGTCGTCATAAGAAAAACCTGAGGTTAATTAGTGAAGTACCTGGGGAAGACTCTGTTGTGCTGGGCATCTGGTTTGGCTGCCCCCTGCTGGTCTGGGAGAAAGTGAAGAGGAGTCACAAAACAAATCAAAAAAGTCTGCAGTCTTACTCCTTTTCTGCAACCCTACACCAGACTGACAGAAGCACACCTAAAACAGTTGAAATATGCGTCCTTCTAGTGTTTACTTGTGCTATTTTACATACATATATGTTTAATTTCATACAGAAAAATGTCCCCATTGTTTTAAAATTCAAGCTCAACTTAAGACTTTAAAATTCTGAGTGCAACCTGGTGGGACAGGTAGGTCCTCACCACGGGTCTTCAGATGGCTACTGGTTTTCTAAAATGCTTTGAAACAGCCTTTTAAAGGTAGAATATTGGTGGAAGAGCGTTTTCTTCAAAGCAACAAGAGGTAAAGTATCACCAAGCAGGGTCTAGCACAGGCAGGGTCTTCCAGGGGAGTCTGACCTCCGCTTGCTTGTGAGGCAGAGCATAGACAGGTTCTGGTCTGTCCAGAGTTTGGTAAACATGGCCGCCCCTGTCTTCTTCATTTGGTGACTCCTCTTCCTTGTCTTCCAGTTCCTGCTCTGACTGTTCAGGGGAAGACAAGTCTGGATCACTGGCCAAATCATCAGACCACCTGCCTCTGCGAAACCAAAGACAACTCTATCAAAATGACATGACTGACACGCTGGAAGTAATAAGAGGACTTCTTCCAGGAGGTTACCGGGTGTGAAGGGCTGCCCTGTGGTTTGGCTCTGTCATGAACACCTCTGACTGGCTGCTCCCAGAGAAAGACCTCAGCCTGGCAGGAGGGATGGCCCACGTCTGTCCAGTGAGCGAAGAGGACAGGATGGCTGCTGCTAAGGCTGATCTGTAGATGAGCACATCATCAGGGCATGCGTTCATCGCCTGTGACTGGATTGAGACAATTTTGACCTGAAATTGGGGCAAACTGGGGGAAAGCGATTCACTCTGAGAAGCATAGCTGTCTAAAACTGGACCAGTCATCTGAAATTATATTTGCATTCTTTAGACCATCGTTGGCGTAAAGCACTGTGATATGGAGGTAGGAGAGGTTGTGTGAACTTAACTAGCAGTTGTGCATGTCAGCTTAACAAGCAACAGAGGAAAGTGACAACAGCAGGCTGAGCCTACCTGGGTCTTTCAGGTGAGGGGTTGGGGCTGCGTGGGGGCGGGGTGCGAGGCACGGCGGCCTTGGGAGCGATAGACGCCGCTGGCACCAGCCCATGACTTATGTTTTTCTAACCGACAGAGGTTGAGGTTATTATGTATGGTGAAGGATGGTATGATATAGAAATGAAAACTGCATCTGCATGATCATTGACCTTATGCATACATACATACAGTCAACGTATACGATCAACGTCACCAACAAGATGAACGAAAAGCCAAAGAATTCACTATTTACCGCAGGAATGAACACGCGTTTGATGCTGATGTCTTGTCGAAATGTCCAGCCGAAATGTTAGTTTGAAGTTTAAGTTAATATTGCACCGAAACTCAGAGTATTAACTTTACAAAAGTCGTCAGCAGACGTTAGCAACAACAACTACAACCACAGTCCCTCTGCGCTGCGCACAATGTGTAGCTAACGCTGTTTAGCCAAGTTAAAAACATTTTTTCACTCAGCAAATAAATAAATAAAAATTAAAAAATAAAAACAAAAACACCATATGTATTTCTAAAAGATATACTTACAAATTTCTTGTCCTTCCTTCTGAAATTGAATTTAAACATTGTGGAAAATCGGTTTTCACTCATCGCACTGGCTACTTAGTTACTTAGTTGTCACGAATAACTAATTTATATTATTTAATCCATACTGCATTAGGAGCCCCTAATTCCGGTGTATTCCAAATTTCCTTAAACTATAAAATAAAAGGAGCAAACTAAAGTCAAGAAATCAGTTGCTTGCCGACTACTCCAGACGCTTCCTCTCCAGAAGGGACCTTGAAGCAACAGACGCGTTGATTGGCTAAAAGTGAAGCAAGCAGCCAATCACTGACTTGTATCAATCACATAGCAACGGCGTCTTTCTGTAATCTTCAGACAGACCAGTAGGTGGCAATGTTCCCTCATTTCTCAATTTTTCCTTATTTTGAGGTCAAGCGCTAGTGGAATAAATCCTTTAATTAAATGTCGACAATCTGGACCTTATGACCATATTAAAAGCTGAAAATTAACCGTTGATGTTTGAGTCAACCCACTACCGCTGGCTTAAATGATTTTAAATTTTTTACAAGTATGTCGATGTGTAGATGATCACAGAATCACAACCAGACTAAATTCCATTTATCCTTAAGCTTGTGCAATTAAAACAATGACAATGTTTGTCCCAGGTTTTATTGAGATTTGAATTGACACAAAAACGTCTCATAAACAAAGCAATAACAAAACAGTTCCTACATGGCAGAATACAGAGTAGCACAGGTGACCCGATCTTCAGAACAACAGGTAGGCCACCACAACCCTCTGCGTATGCGCCAAGGCATTTAGGATCTCAATGCACTCCGAAATGAATGGAAAGATAAGTTAAATTTGCAACGCCCTCTGCAAGAATAGACTTTGTTAGCACTTATTCATTACTGCACATCATTAGTTGTCCCGTAGTGACATTTGTCTTCATGATTCTGCACAAGTGGCACAAGAGATGCAAACAAAAACCAGGCAAACAGAGACAGTCAAGAATGTTAATGTCCTAACGTTAATGTTTAAAAACTGTACCTTCATACATAATGTTAACATATTTAACTTCACCAAAGAATCAAGCAGTGATACTAAAATACATTCATTCCAAGAAATAAACCAATAAATCCACCGTGCAAAAATTCACAACTTGACCACATAAAACTAGTTCTGAAACCTACAACTTTACAGGTAAATATATATTTTTGTATTTTTTTATTACATAAATAATTTGATTATCAAACGGGTAAAGGAATCTACTTTGTAGATAAAGCGATAGTCCAACACTGACAGTCAGTGTCAGTAAAATGCTGGTTGCTGTAAGAAGACAGTTAAAGAGGCAAGTGAAACTGAACTTGAGTTTTGTTTGACTGGCTGGCTGTGCTCCAGGAATGTTATTTTTCCCGACATTCTTACCGTCTGCAGACAAAATAAGCTTTCTAATCAAGCTTCACATTAACAGAGGAATGCGGCTCATCCTCTTTTTACAGGTGGACATAGTGGCGAGACAGACGAGAGGGCCGGAGTCCGTTAAGAAACCTAGCAAATGGGACATTCCTGTCCTTCGGGGACAGGGATCAACGCGGATCTGTAGTTCATCTGGACCAGTTGGAGGAAAAACAAATCAAAAGCACCAATATTTCCCTTTACATGATGTCACAGGCCTGAAACATCAAGGAATCGAGGCGTGTCAAAGGCCGTCTGTACAAAAGCAACTACAGTAACACAACCAAACCATTTTAGCAGCTTGGAGAACACGGAGTTCATCAAATTCGCCTCGATGGACAACAGGCGAAAAACTATTTTGCTTCCTTAACAAACTGCGACGCGGTTCATATATTAGGAATGTCATTTTAAGGACTAGACATGTTTTTAAAAACCCCAAAGAATATTCACAAATAAACAAACACACAGGCAACGAACAACTCCTTCACATAGAGTAGCAAACACGCACCGAAGATACTGTAGCCGTGCAGCGACAGGAATCAGTATGGGACTGCAGAAGCCGCCCTCAAATTACCCCCTTTGCCGTCAATTAGTGAGCCACGCTGGGCGTGTTTGCGCAGCTTTGTTTTTCTCGTCCAAATCATCTGGATCTTTTCCACAGGAAAACACACTGAGATGATGAGATGTTTGCGCCTGTCTGCATGTTGTGTGCGAGTATATTTAGAAGGGGAGCTGCTGTTTTCCCAGTACGGTAACACTGTGCTGTACTCATGCTGGCTTGCTGCTGAATTCAGGTCTCGGCTGTGCAGATCAGCCTCCTGCAGGCACCCAAACTGGTGTGAGAAGATGCTCGTGTGCCAACAAAAGCACCAAGGTGCGGTGTTCTGACAGAGCCACTTGCCTAGGCGGCTGGCACGTTTTACCGCTGCACCACAGAGATACAGGCGGCACGCGCTAATGCCCAGAATTCCAAAGGAAATGCCGCCTGTATGTTATTCATAGCCAATCCACTATGGGTACTGCACGTGTGTGTATACCAGTACTGCAGCCAGCTCAGTAGAGGGCGCTGTCGTTGTTGTAGGAGCTCGAGCTGGGGAAGGTCGGACAGGGCTTGTTCCAAGGAAGGGATCCAGAGTGGTCGTCTGTGGGGAGGCTGAGGGTGCTCGCACTCTTCAGCTTGTTCTTGAGACCCCAGCTGAGGAAGGAGGACTTCTTGGACACTTTGCGGGACCTGGGGTTCTTGTCGTCTTGATCGTGGGCCAAACAGATCATAGAGTAGGTCTTTGGCAGGTTCCCGCAGAAGGTGGCACTCTTGGTAGGCTGGACAGGTGAGCAAACACAGACGATGCTAGTACACGCATGCTGCTAAAGCTACCACAGAGGAGCTGAGGAGAGACAGCGCTCAGCCAGGGAAGCGTGTCCCTCAGCAAACAGGAAGCAACTGGGCGGCCTACCATGGAGGGACTGCTGTCCATCATGCTGACCACCTGGATGTCAATCTCCTCCTCGTTCACGTCCTTCAGCAGCCGCATCACCTCGGTCACCCCCAGCCATTTACAGTCCGTTTCTCCTACAGCCACAATGTAGTCGCCTTCCTTCAGCCCATCAGCCTGGAGACAGACACAGGAGTGAGGAGAGAGCGCCTCAGCAGCCGGGTGCTCGGTCCAGGCTCAGGTTCAGGCAGCGCATCGGCCCTACAGAATCAGCCCTGCCTGTTTGCCCTGCTTGGGCTCCTAATCTGCTTCCCTGCAGAGGCGGTAGGGGGCAAATAAGACGCTGCGCTTTGCGAGCACCACTTAATGAGCTGTCAGACTGAAAAGGGCTGCAGCGCGTAAATACCGTCTGATTTTTAACTGAACTAGTCAGACGAGTGGCCGTGGAAGTGAGTGGAAGAGCCCTCAAAAGTTCTCAGCCCGGAGCTGGTTGGGGTTTCTGGGAATGGCGGTAATTTGAGACTCACACACAAGTCTCAATAGTTTGCTGCTGACCAGCTACAGATAAAGCTGCTCTCCGGACAGTAATCCTCTTAAAGGGACCTGATAGTGAGCGGCAAACCTGTGTGGCTTTTATTCAGGCTACTGATGAAATGCTGCGACTGTAGGTTAGCTGGGACAGAGTTCTACTTCCTGGGACTTTTATTTTGAAACTGTGGGTAAAAGTGAAGGTGGAGCAGACGTTACTGTTGTTCAGGTTCACTCACAGCTGCCGGGCAGAGGGGGTCCAACGAGACCACCTGGACCGGTGCGTCTCCTTTCAGGTTGAAGCCCACGTCTCGGTCTTCGGGTCTGACTCGTACCGTCCGCGGCGCTGTCCAACGCTGCTTGGAGGAGAAGACGGACAGCGGGCCCTGGGTGGAGAGATCGGGAGGATGTCGTGGTCAACGCTACTGTCCGTTCTGCCGTCTCGGGACAGTTTACCACAAAATGGATGAACACACACGTTCCTTTGGAATGAAAGTTAAAGTTTGGACGTTGCGTAAGCTTTCGCACGTATCATCACCTGGACTTGTTTTCTGCCAACCCAAACCACCTGAACGCCTATTTCTTTCGTGTCAAACGACCAAACGTGAAACCATCTGATTTTTAAGCAAACATATTCAAGAATTCAGCATTTTGCAGTTGAGACCTCTTACAGAAAAAAAGCCGTACAGGAGGAATAATCTGCTTATCTGATGGGAAAATCTCCCCCACAGATAATCCAGACAATCAGCCCCAGCAACACCACGGCAGGCCCTTTCATTAGGACCAGATAAAACGCTGATTGGACATTTTTCTGCATGGAACCAACAGGATCTGAGTCTCCTTGGTGGGAGCTGACAGAAGCATTTCAGAGAGCCTTTACACCTGCAACATGGGAGCAGCTGCTCCGACCTCACCGCTACCGTCTTTGTCTCTGAGGGAAGACAGTGCAGGGACAGAATGGCTTCCAGTCACCAATACCGTTAGCTTGATCAACCCCACTTCAGGGTTAGTGTTAGTTCTGCTTTAATGTAGACGCATGAGGGTCCTGGAGGCTTTGGAGACGAGACAAAAACGACAGGCAGGTGTGCCAAAGCCCCCAGGAGACGCGGTTGGTTGGATCCACACTAACCGAAAAGCTCACTGAGGTCGTGAAGACGAGCCCCACAGGCAAGGTCGTGTCATTTGTGGACTCAAGCAAGCGCCATGGGAAAAAGCATCAACGTGAGTGGAAGAGTATTAGTAACCCACATACCAGCCTTTGAAAGAAGTCTGCCACTTTCACCTTTGTGGTTGTGGGAACCGCCATCTCCGCTTTATGCTCTGTTTTAGCTTTTCAGGGGAAAAAAACAAAACAAAACAAAGAGGTTATTTTACGCATGAGTGCTGTGTTGTCACCTCCACAGCTCATCTGTCACCTGTGGGGGAGGAGGGTGTTAGCAGAGTCAACATTAGCTCACCGTGGGAATAACTGTCTCTTATCATGTGAGGGTGACACCGACCTTTCCAGCCTCGGTGATTCAACGAGTGAAAGGACTTACGGACGACGTCGGGAGCCTCTGCGTAGTCTGTGAACTCGTCCTCAGCCTGGTTTTCACTGTACTTGTTGAGCGAGCGCTGGTGGCTGGCCTTCAGAATGCCCTGCAGAAGCTCCAGCTTGCTCAAGCTGGGACACAAGCCGTAGATCCTCAGAGCCTCCTCGTGGCCCTGGATGGCCCGACGAATGTGTGCTTTGC
Organism: Arothron firmamentum; assembly: GCA_016586285.1. Classification (NCBI taxonomy): domain Eukaryota; kingdom Metazoa; phylum Chordata; class Actinopteri; order Tetraodontiformes; family Tetraodontidae; genus Arothron; species Arothron firmamentum. The sequence goes on from BJFM01006613.1 coordinate 24,636, forward strand.
CTGCGGGCCAAAAAGTCAACATTCAGCTCACAGACGCGACACATACAAACGCCGCTCTCGGCCGTGCTCGTGCTTACCGATGCACTGACGCTCATCCTGCTTTTTCAGAATGTCCAGTGGTGTGAGTCCCTCGGGAAGGTTGTCGTACACCTGTGACAAAGTCTTCTCCTGCTGGTCCTCATCGTCGTTGGGACCCACTGAACACAAGTTGGAATTAAACTGATTAAAACCATTAGAGGCTAGCACAGGGGTGGGCAAACTGAGGCCCGGGGGCCACATGTGGCCCAATGAACCATTTAATCCGGCCGGCAGCTCATGATAATTTCTCCAAAGGCCAAATTTTCTCAGCCAATAGTACATCAAACAGGATTTTTAGTTAAAATGTAAAATGTGAAGCCTTTCTGAGTGGAATGCCCTTGCTCTATATTAGGTCTGTGTGTCGGACTCTGTGCTCCCTCTTCACGGTCCTTCATCAAACATAAAGGATGAGTTTAGGAGTATTTGTGGGTCATCTGCTTGCTACAGAAGTCCTCATTCAGGCCCAGGCTCCAGGGCCGAGTTCTCCATTCTCCTCACAGACTGGAATCCGTTAATGAGCCGCTGGACTGGGAGCTGCTCACAGTCATTACAAGCCAACATTCTTGGAATCAACAACAATGATCATTCATGCTATGGCCACCTTTTAGATACTGAATTCTGCTGCGTTCA
>BJFM01006613.1:36677-49032 GCA_016586285.1 Arothron firmamentum
GGGGGGGGGGAGAAAGCGGGCCAACTTGGGCTTTGCATTACGCCGACTTTCCGTCCCGCCGCCGCCAGCTGGAGGTGAAAGGGTGGAAACCCAGGCCCGGGTCCCTGCACTCATCACATCACCTCCAGCCAGGACACAACATGGAAGCAGGAGACCCTTCTGGGCCCCGCTGGTTTATTTTGGTGTGTTTGTGGTGCGGGCCTAGCGCGGCCTCCATCAGCGGCTGCGACCGTGCCAGGCCCCGGTTCCCACCCACCTTTTATAGACACAGGAAGTGCAAAGCAGAGCGCCAGAGCAGACAGGCTTCGGGGGGGGATTTGATGGGATTGAAAAACAAAAGCGCGGCTCGAGTGCACGTCGAAACCGGGACCACACATACCCTTCTGGTCCATGTGTGCTAATTACAGCAGGACCAGCAGCCTCCTGGAACTCAGCGTCCTTCTAAAGGACAAAAGGAGCGTGGAACCGGTTGGGGTGGTTACCCTGGTGATGCTTGTTAAAAGAATGTGAATGAGTTAATGGTTAACAAAAATATGACAGGAAGCACAAATCTGTGGGCCGACAAAAAGGTCAAAGGCCTCAGGGAAGGAAGGTTGCTTTGATGTCCAGGAAGGTCACCTTGATCAAATTAAAGTCAAGATCTCTTCATTTCTGCCACGTTAATCCAGCAGGGCTGATTATGTCAGCCATGGGATGCTGGGTCACTATCAGGAGGGACAGCTATTCTTAGACACACACACACACACGCACACACACACCTGAAACTGACAGTAGGGCGCACATTTCGCACTGAGTTTCAAGCCTGAGAGCACCTTAATTACATTTATTAGAGGATGTAATCACGAACTAAAGAGTGTGTGTGTGTGACGCATCTTAACACGCTGACTTGCTTTCACCTGTGTCACGCGCGCACCTGTGGGTGACTCCAGGGTGGTTCAACACCGCCGGGCTCTGCCGTAATTAGACTAAAACGCGATGAAGCTGCGACCTTTGTAACACTCAGACAAGCCTGTTCGCTGGTTGAATTTCGCGAATGTAATCACGCACGTCGGGAAACCGCGGAGACTGTGTCGAAGGAGCAGAAAAGCGGACTCACCTTTCTGAAATAACTCCTGTCCCCTCCGCTGTCTTTCAGGCCGCTGGGTAAAAGAGTGTCCGTCATGTTGGACTCTCAGTCTGGGCGAGTTTAAAGTGAAATTTCGGCTAAATCACAGGAAGAAATCGGCTGTTTGTCAAGCGTGGCCGTGGACGGTCTCGGTAACGCGTCTCTTCTGACGCAGATTTGCGCGAGCGTGGAGTTTTGCGGCGCAAATCAGAAGCTCCGCCCACTGGAGGTGATGCGTTCACAAGCCCCACCAAAAAATCAGAAATTAACCACCTGCTGCCAGGACGCGGTTCATTGCGCTCATTCTCCTGTCTGGGGATTCACGAAAAGCAAGACAATTAATGACAAATAATTATTGTAACCACAGCAGCTTAGTGACATCTTTAAATTTGTTAAAGTCAGTCAACCCAAAATAAATCCACCCACACGGCGGAGAATTAACCGGGGAAAACTGCGATTCTTTGGAAGGTAAACAACTGCACGAGAAGAGGGTTTTTCGCACCGTAAATAATGACAGAAAATTCTGAAATATGACATGTTTATTTCAAAAAGAGGAGGGAATCTGTTTTAGGAATGTGCTGGGAGCGGGCTTGTGGTGTGGGGGTCGTGGCCCGGGCTGCACCAGTCACCGCCGGCTCCTGCTGCCTTCCCTCCCCACACCTCTGCACCGGCCTCCGCTGGTAAAGTAGGTTACATTCCTGCCTGTGGAAGAGGAGCTTGTCCATTCACACAGGATCCTTCATCACGACCAGCAGGTGCCAGGACAGAAGGGCGTTTCTGCAGCTGTAAATGATTAAAAAAAAAAAATGCTGTCAGAGCCTTTGTTTATTTAAAACACGACCACAAGCGTTCAGATACACACTTCTGCTGAGCCCTGCTTGAATAATTGTTTACATTGAACCCACTTAACACACTCCCGATACTGGGTTTTGATGTATTCTGTTTTAGAGGTCAGAGAAAAAACATTGTAGAGGGACAAAACATTTAAAGTTTCACCAAAGCTGTTATTGTTAGAGAGGCGGCGGAAGTTCAGGTGCCAACCTCAGGTGTCACTGCCCCAGCTGGGCGGAAGCACGAAACCAGTCCAGTCAGTGATACTGGTGACCAGCCAAGCATGTCTCTCACTTTTTACTGCCTTTGTTTGTTTGTTTAAGGGGGGAAATGTCAGTTTACGGAGCTGAGGAGAAACAGGAAAGCACGGGAAAAAACAAAAACACTATGTTGGAATATGCACTTTTGTCGAAATTAAAAGAGTGTATGTGGTAAGCAAAGATGTGTGTGGCGAGGAAAGTGTTCCAGCCTGACCAGCCTGGAACACAACAGAGGGAACTGGGACCAGTGGTTGTACTGACAATTTCCTCCACTAGGTGGAGGTAGAGCTCTGGAGACGACAGGCGTCAGCCGTGACGATTAAAGACTGCAAAAACATCAGTGAAAACAGATCAAAATCTATCAATTAACAAAAATAATAAGAAAAAAAAACAGTCTGATAAGAAAACAATCAATAATTTAAAGTATTCATAATTTAAAATTGAACTAAAAAGTTCAGCAAGATGTGAAGCAACAGTCTCGACAAATGAGCGTTTAGAGTCCTCACACCCTCCAAAGTTTATCAGAGGAGCTGTAAAAGAGAAGGGTTCTATCCAGCTCATGAAAAAGAAGAGCGTCTTTCATCAGTCAATGTACAGCAGGAAGGACGTACCGAGTACTCATGGCCCAAACAGAGCAATAATAATAATCTGCCATATTTATTTTGCATAAAGACGCATAAAATGATACAGTTCCCCATGAATATAAGGGACAGCAGCTCTGATGGAAGGCACACTCACCCTGGATGTGCCCCCTCCACAAAACACAACCTAAACTGAGGACTTTGTGTTTTTTATTATTATTATTATTATTATTATTATTATTATTATTATTATTATTATTATTATAAACGAAACATGTCACATTTGTCACGGTGAAGCTCAGGTCAGAGCAGGTGAAAACCAGCAGTAAAGTTCATGTCAGCAGTGGTTTGATCACAGCATGTCTTCACCATAATTCTCTTACATAAGAATATGCGTTAGAATATGCATTAAATATATATGCAGAAGAATATGCATTAAATATACAGTTCTGTCCACATTCTCTTACAGGCCGTAAAAAAAAAAAAACTAAATTGTACATTAACAAAAATACACACACTAGCATTGAAGAAGAAGCAACAGTGATAAAAAAAAGGAGCAATAGTGCTTAAAAAAATATAAATAAAAATAAAAATGAAATTAACATTTATTAAAAAATGTGACACATATTCTATATTATATATTGTCAGTATTATGTGATATCTGTTGTATCAAAGTCAGGATTGTTCCAAAGGTCTTATTGATCTTGGTTTTGATCGCGTTTATTTGAAGCAGTGAGCAGATTAAAACTGTGTTTCCAATTAAAAAAAACCTGCAGAACACAATCACAGCGGCTGAGATGAGTATTTATATTTCTAAGCTTATATTTTTCCGCTGATTCCACCTAATAAGGTACAATAAAGTGCAGCACTATCACATTTATCCACATTACCCCGCATTTTTCCCCTCTCTTTTCCTGACAGGCATGTTAAACGGTCCTCGTACCGCTGCTGCTTGTGTGAATTAGCCCAGTTAGCATCGTTGAATAGCTGCGTTTACAAGCGTAACTGTTCACACTGCTCCCCGGCAGCGATCTTCTGAATGTTTAATTGTGATTTTACCCTCCAAAGAAGTGCATTCTTGCAGGCAGGGCTGTGCATTTCACACATGCTTCCCGATCAGGTCCATAATTCCAAACTCTTTAACGTCCATGAACACGAGCCCTCAAAAACACATTAGTTTAGGCCGTATAGAGGTCCAGGCGTGTAAAGAGCGCAGTGAACTGAGAGTGCTGGGCCTTTCCGCTCATTTCTTTGCTCCCACAAAGGAGCACAAAGCCAATTGTAAATGAACTGCTTCCAGGGTGCTTTTCTAAAGGCAGAGGGGCACAACACTGAACAAGGCATCGACGTTCAACCTCGGCCCAACAGGAAGTGTTGTGAGGTTGCTATGCAGCTCCGCTCCACAAGCCCAAAAACTCCGGGTCCTCTCAAATGAAATGTGTTGTAGGCCGTAGAGCAAACTGTCCGAGCAGCCACTTCAGAAGCTCTTTGGGCCCTCTTCCCTGGCTACCTGCTGGAGGCTCCGTCCTGCGCTCCTCATCAAAGGCACCGCTAACATTAGCTCCATCAGCAGCATTCGTTCCCGTTCCAAAACACCATGTGTCGCAGCAGCAGAGCTCCCATCAACATGTCCCGCATCCAAACAGGCCTGAGGCAACGTTAACCTCAGGTGCAACTGGAGCCTGGGTTCACCCACAGCTGGGGCAAAGGTCTCCTCCTGGCGCGTCTGGATGGAACGGCATGCGTATCGCTCGTCTCGGCGTCGCAGATGAAGGTCTGAGCTTCAGCCTGACACTAAAATGTTAAAAAACAGTCAACAAAGGGTGCAACTCTGCAGCCCGGGGCTCTCCGATCGCAGGCATGCTCAAACAACAACGCAGCTCTTCGACCACGTTGCTAATCTTTATCACAGAGTGTAACAATATTAAACGAGTGAAAACTCTGAGAGAAGCATTCAAAGAGTATAGAAATATACTGAATTATCTAAATGAGGAGAATCTCCGTTGGCTAGTTTTTAATCACTGATCCAAGTCCGTGCAGATGAAGCTTTGCGCACGTTCCACATTTGCTTTTATGCTTCTATCTCAACTCCGGGTTCACTTTTCAAGCCGAGCCCGTGAGGACATCTCCTCCCTCGGCCACTGCAGCATTGCAGTCGCTCCCCCCTCCGTCTGCTCCATCACGCATCCACCGCCACCCCCCCATCCCCGAGGCCAGCGGGCCTTTCTGCCATTTTCACCAGCACCCACGAGACTTGATTTACAGTTCCATCCTGCGCTCTTCTGACACCGCTATCAGCACTGACTGTCCAGCCCTGACATCAAAGACTTTGTGTCTTTATTTGTGTTGGTCCTGAGCCAGGTTGTGTCTACAGTGAGAAGGAACCGGTTTCCCTTCACGATTTGTTCCAAAGTTTATTCAAACGTCTCTGTTTTCCACATTTAGCTAACTTCCATTTCATGCTTGTGGTAAGTCCGAAGGATCTGAGGGAGATAACACACACACACGCCCGCGTCCACTCAACCAGATGTTGACACGGTAACCAGCGCTAAAGACATCTGATCAAGTGATGACTGCTGCCTGGTTCCAAGGGATCAGCTGGAGATCCGGTGCACATTTGCTTCAACATAATCTGATTCCATTTGGAACATTTGTTTTGGTGGATCAGTGTTGGTTCAGACCTTCGGTAAACTGTTCTCATGTCGCTCCGAGTCAAAGCAAACTCAACAACCTCTTTATCGGCGTCCCTGCAGCAGAGTAGGAAAGCCCGAGTGTTGTCTTTTGGGCAGAAAACATGCTGAAGGAAGTAAAATCATATTTCATAGAAACCAACATCTTGCACAACAGCAAGATCTGGCAAGCGAAGGTCCTTTTTCTAGAAATTAGAGGAGGAAGAGGACAGAAGGAATTGAGATGACTGTCCACAACGGCAATGACTAACTACACAAACCTCAAGCTAGAACTGAATTGACCGAAATAGACTGGGCAAACAGAGGAATGCTGACAGTCCGGCGTGACATTGTCTCAACAAGAAAATCATTCGCCGAATCTGGGAGGAGCCAGATAAGGTACAGGTGAGTCACCACAGGTGGGCCAGCGCCGGTGAGAGCGACCAGAGCAGCAGCATTCAGCCCCTCTCACCTCTCACCACCTCCGTGCTTTCATCTGGGCCTTTGATAGTCCCTCAGCCTGGATTCTGGTGCGGCTTCTGTTACGTCATAAATCCTCGTGGAAAAACTCCTTTGCATCAGGTTGTTATGGGAACGCGCGTTTCTGACGTAAATTCTCGTGGGGGTGGGGGTGGGGGGTATCCTGGAGACGCCTACAGGAAATGAGTTTCACGTGAGTCCGTGTCGATGCCGTTTGTTGAAAAACATGGACGTGATCGTGGAGTTTCGCTTCCTGCGCCTCCGCGGCAAAGATGCGTGTCGACCGTGATGGCGCACAGCGGAAACGGTCCACGGAAATCCTCCGTGGATCAAACGCCACCCAGTCAGCCCCGATGTCACACGACACGGGGAGCAAATCCACAGGCCCTGACAAGAAGATGGGGCTGGCGCCCATCCAGACGCGCCCATCGAACCTACCTGGCTGCAATAAGGTGGCGGGCGTTCCGCGCGGCGTTGTGCGCATGCGCGCGTCCTCCCGACCAGAGATACTCCCCGAGCAACCTTGAGACCAGAGGTTCAGTGTAAGTGAGCCGGCCGAGGTGGACGGGACAGACTTTCTTCAGGCGGGGCGATGGAGGAACAAGCGAAGCGGGAGGATGGAAGTTCCTCCAAGAGCGACAGAGTCGCTCTGAAGAAGGAAATCGGGCTGCTCACGGCGTGCGCGATCATTATTGGTGAGTGGGGACTTCCATCGTGGGGCTGGCACGCCGTTTTCTGAGGCAGGAAGGGACCCGCGGAGAGCCGTGTGGCTCTGGCTTTTTAACTCGGAGACGCAGCCGTGGCGCTGCGCCGAGAAGTAACGGCGGCCGCGGAACCCGCCCGAGGATTTGTTTGGGTCCTGATCAGATTTCAGACCCCTCTAGAAGGATGAACTGTGCCTTAACGGTCCTGGTTTGGCGCAGATGTGAGGAGAGCATGTGATGGCCAAAGTCTGAAAACGCGTTTACGCACGGATGTTTCCGCCTCCGAGTTCTGCTTGACGAGGCTTTCGAGTTCTGGGGCAGGAAATGTTGCATCAGTCGACATATTCTGCACATGGACATGCCTACGTGGCTGCTCCGTGTCACGGTGAAGTTCAGCAGCTTCGCGGGTTGAGCGTGGCTCCGCGCACCAGGAAGACCGCGAAAGCGGAGAAATCCGCCGGCTTCAAGACTTTGTGAGCTGCTGCAGGACGAAGGTTTTCATCCGGATCTGGGCTGAAGGAGCCCGTGTTGGTCCAGGAAGCTGCCACGCTGCTTTCTGGGCAGCCTGCAACATCCCATCTGCACCATTAGGCTGAATCTGATTCTGTGACTTTTATGGCCTCCTTCAGCGAATCTGACACCATTCCCGCATCTGTCTGAAGCAGCTGTTGCCTGTGATTTAGAACAGATTCAGAACTGTCCTATTTCAGCCATAATTCCGCCTTTAATTCCGTCCTAAGGTCAGCTGCTGCAGGCGTCCGGGTTACTGTGCAAGATAAAGATCCCGGCTCAGATTACAGCACCAGGAAACAACCAACCAACACCAGCGGGATTTTTTTTAAACCTGTTACCTGTCCCACCTTTTTGCTTCTCCTAGCTCAAAGCCAGGCTGTGTGGCGGGGGGGAATTCAACTCCAGACCCGGCGCTGGGGGCCTCAGAGCCAGGCTGCTGGGAGGCAGAGGGTCAGCAGGACTTCCCCGTTCTGGCTACCGGGCCAAACCCGATGACATAACAAACATAACGCACGGATTATGTAAGGCCGCTGCGTCTCCCCACAGCCTCCACGGGCGGCTCTGACAGTGATAAATGTGCCGCCCAGACCCACTGCATCACTTCAAAGCGTCTCCAGCTGCTTTGTCCTCCCACTCGGCCCGGCAGCGGAGACGCGGAGACACGTTGAGAATCCTCCTCCCGTCCCGAAGCAGCGACAAACTCCATCCGCCCCAGCAGCTGCTGCTGGTTTAGTCCCACTGTTGGTTTTGGCTCCTCGCCGTCGCTGTTGTTTGGTCGCGGGGGGGTCACGGACTGGCTCCAAACATGTGACACGGTGACTTCAGCGTGCGCTCGGTCCACGTGAACCAGCAGGGAGCCTTCAGAGCGCTGGGCCTCGTTAGGAAAACCGCGTCCCGTCCTGGGTCGCCTGGTTCCGCAGGGCTGGGCTGCTGGTCTTTCTGGTCCTGTCTGATGCGTCTAACCCAACAGCTGCCGCAGCCTCTGGAACACTGATATGTTCTACGCCGTTATCTGTCCCGCCAGTGTGCCATAAACAGGAACCGTAAAATTGCGATTAGGAAATTACTTTGAGATTAATTGGTGAGATTACTTTTTTTTTTTTTTTTTTTAAACTAATGAGCGTTGTTTGATCACACGGTAGGAGCGTCTGGGAATGGCAGCAGCTGGGGGGGGGATTTAACCTCACAACCCCTCCGTAAACCCAGCCGTTGATGGACGCTGATGCCTGTGCTGTTGTCTCCTCAGGAAACATCATCGGCTCGGGGATATTCATCTCACCCAAGGGGGTCCTGGAGCACGCGGGCTCCGTGGGGCTGTCGCTCATCGTCTGGGTGTGTGGAGGCGGCATCTGCGCCCTCGGCTCCATGTGTTACGCCGAACTGGGCGTCACCATCCCAAAGTCCGGAGGAGACTATTCATACGTGACGGAAATCTTCGGCGGGCTCGTGGGGTAAATGGCGCGCACCACCCTCAGCCTGTCTGGAACCGATCGGCTTCAAAGCTCCCAACACAGTCATGTGACCGTGCAGCAGCCTGTAAAAGCCGGCCGTGCCCTCGTGCAGTCCTCCGTCACGCGGCTTTGTTTAAATGAGGGAACTGGAGCCACCACGGCTGAAATTAATAACAGCAATAATGAGATGCTGCTGAGTTTGTTTAAAGGCCTCACTGATGCTCAGACTGTGGGAGCTCACATGACTCAGACCGGCCATCTTCGCCTCCACCCTGTGGGAGGCTGCAGACTTTGTGGAGGTGGAACCCGTTCTACCACTTTGGCTCTGTAATGTTTGTAACGGAAGTACTTTTATGAGCTTTTCACATCACATTAGATCTTCAAGTGCTTACAAAAATGGATCTGAGTGACTAAAGACTGATCTGTGAACTTAGCTTTTATTATTGTGATGATGATGATGATGACTAAACTGATGCTGCAGCTTATAATGTGCCTGACGTCTGTGGTTAATTCCAGGTTCTAGGTGAGAAAGAGCAGCTTTGGTTCTCCACCCATGAAAGCTCCGGTTTAACAGACCCAAGCCAAGCATGTGTTGTGTTTGCCTCTCTCCCCCTGCAGGTTTCTGCTGTTGTGGAGCGCCGTCCTCATCATGTATCCCACCACCCTGGCTGTCATCGCGCTCACCTTCTCCAACTACGTCCTGCAGCCGGCCTTCCACAACTGCCTGCCTCCCTACGTGGCCACCAGGCTGCTCGCCACCATCTGCGTCTGTGAGTAAAAGATGCTTCACCTCCTCCGCAAAGCCGCGTTGGCAGCTTTGCTCCGCTGACAGCGACTACAGTTGAAAGCGTGAACGTGTAAAGCTGGAATTTCGAAGTAGCTGTCTATATCTACAGTATGTCACTTGATTAACTTGAAGGCAACAAACGCTGCATTTATATTAATAATTATCACATGCGTGCACCCATGCAGCTCGGGAATGTAGCAGAACGTTGAAGTAATGTTTTCAGACAAGGACAGTCTTTGTTGAGAATTTATCCTTGCGGTTGTTTTTACTGTACGTGTTGTTGTTGTTCTTCTTCTTCAGCTTTTCTGTTATTGTTGTTTCCATCTCCTCTGCAACTTTTTGTGTTTATCAGGGATATTTTGTCACTAATTGACGCCAAACGAACCCACAGCCTCATAACAGCTTTTAAAGCTGTTTTGATAAACAGAAAATTCAAAAACACCAAGAACTTCGGGTTTGCTCTTGTCAGCGGACCTCAGGAGTCACTTCCTGGTGCTGAGGTGCAGGCTGATGCTGAGATCCGGCCAGGTCTGGGCTGCGTCTCTCAGGTGGGGGTCATAGGTCTTACTGGTCTTTGTTTTCAGGCTCACACAGTCGGAGTCTGCCCTCTCAGAAATGTGGAGCTGGGTTTATTTTTAGACCAGCCCTCGCTGGTGCGTCTGCTAACCCATTAAAAATAAAACCCAAAAGCTTCAACCCAGATTCTCACCGCGGCGCTCGGCAGTGCGCGACGCCTGCGTCATGGTAACCCGGACCGCTCGTCCCGCTCAGAGTTTGCTCTGTGCTCGCGCCGTCGTGGCACGTGTTGGGAGCGTTCCACAAGTGGGTCAGCTCTCTCTGGAGAGCGACCCGCGGGCCTGTTTTTAATGGAAGCTTCGTTAATTCACACGCAGCAGATAATATCAGAGCGCAGTGCGCCTGCGCACTCCATGTCAGTTTTTATGGACGTTGGATAAAAACAAGAACAGGAAGTCATGTGAACGCATCAACTGCTCATTATTGAAGAGCTGTTGGGATCAGTTAGCCAAACTGGAGCTTTGTAGTAACTAATAATAATAAAGCACCTAAAAACACGCTAATCTTGACCGATAACTGTTAGAAGGGCCTCAATTTCAAACAAGTGAGATTCAAAATCGCTCACAAAAGTCTTAAAGGCTCCAAGAGAGATTAGTCCCTTCAAGTTCAGAGTACGCTGACGTGATGTCAGAGTCTCAAGAGACAGAAATCATGATATCTGAATCAGGAATCCTTTATTACAGTCGGCGGCAAAGTCCAGACACTTTACAAACACACAATTTAAGTATGCACACAGCTCATATCTGCAACCTTTAGAAAGAGCTTATTAAGCTAAGCTAACGCTGGTTCAGTCCATCAAATACGGCCCTCCTCCTCCCCAGACCTTTCATCAGACTCATCTCAAGTTTCTCCCGGTGTGGTAAAGATCAGGGCAGGCCTGCACCAACGAAGGAAACAAGCAGGGGGGAAACGGAAGAGCATTGAATGACGTCCCATAACAAATAAGTCATGTCAAGTTTGATGAGCAGGATCTTCTGCTTCTGATCTACCCAGCTTTCTAGGAGGGCTGGAGGACGAGAGACCGAGAGACTTGAATAAATCCTCTTTCATGTCCTCCTGAACGGTTGTGCGCTATTTCTGTCGTCTGATATGATCAGAGTACAGAGTGGTGTATTTAAATAGCCAGTGGTGGAAGCGTTACGCTGTGTCGAAAGGATAACTGGCTCAGACTTGTCTGAACTGGATGGGGAAATGGGGCATGGATGGGAGAGGGATGTGACTGTCTGGGTGGACTGGCCTTAGCATTTGCACACCAGTAGACCTTCACTATTTTTGGAAACAGAATGCCACATATGCTGCCGGTGCTGGTTGGGTCAGGAGCTTATTTTATTTTTTGCGCATGTGTGCTGCACTCGTGTGCCAGGATCGGTGTGATATCAGAGAACGCTCCCGGCTTTTGTGAACCAATGAAAGTTTGTGCGTCTGCGTGGGTCCGTGCTGGTGGCAGTGTCAGAGGTGGGCAAGCTGAGGCCCGGGGGCCGCATGTGGCCCAATGAACAATTTAATCCGGCCCACAGAGCCTTCACAATCATTTCCCCAAAAGCCAAATTAGTTAGAAAAAAGTTCACCTAGCATGCTAACATGTCCGTGGGCTGAAGCAGACCTCGCTGTGACGTCAGAAGTGTCAACTTTAATTCAGATTGCAGAGTTTACAGTTGGATTTTCCTCTCTTCTGCTACCTCTCATGCAGCTCTGCGTAGGCTAGTGACACAACCTGTGATGGAGAGGAGAGGATTTCAGCTGGAATACCAGCAGGAAACCTAGCTGAAGCCCAAGGCTGGACTCTAATCTTTTTTAAATCGTAAAAACGGCAAAATGAAAACAAAATGAAAACATTGACGAATCAACTAAGCGTGATCGTCCAGCCAGGCTAACTGGCTAAACCCAGCCAGAGTCACCGTAATCGGGTTCGGTTTAGCTGTGAATGCTAGGTGGAACTGGGGGGGTTTGTGGCCGTTGGGCGAGTCCAGGAAGCAGATCCTGGACCAGGGGGAGGCGTGCCCCAGCTTCAAGCCCTCAATAAATCTGCACAAAGTTGGGATCAGAATCCATTCAGGGCCAAAGCAGCGATCACTTTAGTATTCTGGTGCCGGCGCCGCCTTCAATAGCAGCTGTGACGGCGGGACACAGATTTACCTGCGCTGTCACGGTCAAAGCCCCCCGGCACCGCCTTCCTGTCAGGGGCAACACTAGGGGGGCGGGTGGGGGGGGGGGCAGGCGGGGGGGCACCAACACAGGAGCGGAAATGCATGTGACACCTCGAGGGTAACCACCATAAAACACTGGCTGTTTTAGGCAGGAGAAAGCTATGCCCGGCGCCGCCGCAGCCTCCTGCCAAGAATTCACGTGTGTGTGTGTGTGTGTGTGTGTGTGTGTGTGTGTGTGTGTGTGTGTGTGT
>BJFM01006613.1:49115-65113 GCA_016586285.1 Arothron firmamentum
GTGTGTGTGTGTGTGTGTGTGTGTGTGTGTGTGTGTGTGTGTGTGTGTGTGCCCGCCCAGCTGAAGTGGTCTCTTCAATTTGTCATAGAAGGAAATAAAATTTTTCATGGTAAAATAAAACCATCCATTCATCCATCCACCAATCAAGCATCCAACCAGCCACCAATAACCCATCAATCATCCATCTATCCATCCATTGTTTCATCCATCCATCATCCACCCATCAATCAGGCATCCATCATCCACCAATCATCCATCCATCCATTGTTTCATCCATCCATCGTTCCATCCATTGTTCCATCCATCCACCCACCCATCCATCCATCCCTCCATCCATGGATTCCACATTTTCCCTTTGTCGGACCTGATCTGAACTCCTTCCCTGAGTTCTTGGTCTCCTCCAGGACTCTTTGGTTGGCATGCAGGAGACGTTGTGATGAGAATCTGGAGCTTCATCACATCGGTGGAGGGTTTATCTCTCCAGGGTGGAGGGTTTATCTCTCCAGGGTGGAGGGTTTATCTCTCCAGGTGATGAATCAGCTTCCAGGAAGGAGGAAGCCAGTCTGGGTGGAGGCTGGGAGCTGCATCCTCGCTCAGAAGGAGGGAAGTCTGGACTTCCTGAGGAGGCTCAGCAGGCCTCAGCTGCATCGGGACTCTGCTGGGTGGTGTCGGTGGTGTCTGCAGTGGTCCACAGGACCACCACCCTCTGCAGGACGTCTACCCCCACAGCGTCCACAGGACAGCCTTCTGCACTGGGAAGGATGGAGGAGCTCGTCCTCAGAAAGACTGTTCCTGGTGTGAACCTCTGAGGGCCCCCCTCAAAACTCAAAGCCGTGCTCGTCTGGTTGCGTTCATGCATGCGATGCTGTACGTGCACGGCAGACGTGATCTGGAACAAAGGCAGGAGTGACTGCGGAGGTGTTGAGAATGCTCTCTTTCTCTGGTCCTATATGGACCAAATGGCTCGTGATAATGACCCTGGTACCCCACGGCTCCACAATGGGCTGGTGCCTCACTTCCAGGCACTTTCCCAGGGACACACTGTTGTATGACATAGCGGTTGGCACACACACACACACACACACACACACACACACACACACACACACACTTTCTGGTTCCTCTTTTTCCAGAACACCACCCTGCTTGGCCTCTCTAAGGAAGTGTCCATTAACTCTGACATTGACACTCTCTTCATTGACATTGAAGAGAGTGTTTGTGCATATGTGTGTGTGTGCGTGTGTGTTTGCGTGCATGTGTGTGACGAAAAAAGTAGTCCCATACAAAAACCACAGCGGGAACACTTGATGTCCTAGAAGCTGGTTAGCTGTCCCAGAAGGTGTCCTAGCTGTCCTAGAAGGTGTCCTAGCTTTCCGAAAAGTTGGTTAACTGCCCTTGAAGGTGTCCTAGCTGTCCTAAAAGTTGGTTAACTGTCCTAGAAGGTGTCCTAGCTGTCCTAAAAGTTGGTTAACTGTCCTAGAAGGTGTCCTAGCTCTCTTAGAAGGTATCCTAGTTGTCCTAGACAGTGTCCTAGCTCTCCTAGGTGTTCTAGCTGTCGTAGGTGTACTAGCTGTCCTAGAAGGTGTCCAAGCTGTCCTAGAAGGTGTCCTAGCTGTCTTAGACGGTGTCCTAGCTTTGATAAATTCTACCAAACTGAAGCTGCGTCGAGCTGAATCTTACTGTTGCAGCTTGTGTGTGTGTGTGTGTGTGTGTGTGTGTGTGTGTGTGTGTGTGTGTGTGTGTGTGTGTGTGTGAGCAGCTGAGCAAACTAACTGGACCGCTGTGATACGAGCCAGCCGTGGTTCAGGTCAGGCCAGACCAGACCAGGTCAGAAATGCTCCGTTTATTCTTGCAGGAAGTTCTTTTGTTGCTGGGCCCCAGTGAGTGTGTCTCACGTCCAGGAGAGGACGCTAGGTGTTGTCCAGTAGAGTCTTTATTTTTGGACAACGTCCTCGTCTCCAAGACCGACAGAGGACAAAATGAAGGAGACGAACTTGAACTTGTCAGGCGGTGGGTGACCCTGTGTCCGGGTCAGGCGGAGCAGCTGCTGCAGCGTGTCCTCGTGCACTGTTTTAGTGCAGTACTTCTGTCCCAGCCTGTCGCGCACGTGCACGTGTGTTTGGAGGTGCACGCAGAAATGCTGGTGGCCTGTTGGCAAGTCAGTGACCCGCCGAGCCAGACGGTGATTAACCCGCTCAGGGAAACAGGTCATTCTCCGCACAAAGCGGCTACAGTTCCTCAGAAATGATCCTGTTTTACACACACACACACACACTCACACACACACACACACACACACACACACACACACACACACACACACACACACACACACACGCTGTAGACCCACAAACTTGGAAATATGTAAACATCAAATACAGCACATGAATACACAGTGTTTACAGACATTTTAGTCTCTCTCCCTCTATCTCTGTCTCTCTCTAACACACACACACACACGCTATAGACCCACAAACTTGGAAATATGTAAACGTCACATGCAGCACATGCATACATACAGTGTTTACAGACATTTTAGTCTCTCTCGCGTTGTCTCTGTCTCTCTCTAACACACACGCGCGCGTGTAAAGCAGGGTAAATGTTGGCAGCGTGTGTGTGATTATGTGCTCATAAAAGCTGCCTGTGGCTCAGTGTTCCTGACCTGGGTCAACTGCTACAGCGTCCGCTGGGCCACCAGGATCCAGGATGTCTTCACCGTGGGGAAGCTCCTCGCTCTGGTGCTCATCATCGTGGTGGGACTCGTCCAAATCTGTAAAGGTAGAAACACGCTGATGGTTGCATGCTTCTGCTTGACTGTTGGACCCGTCCCTGACCCGCCGCGCGTCCTCTTACCTTCTCCAGGACACTACGAGGCCCTAAAGCCCAGCGTGGCCTTCGAGTTCCTCCAGGAACCATCGGTGGGACAGGTGGCGCTGGCCTTTCTTCAGGCCTCCTTTGCCTACAGCGGCTGGAACTTCCTCAACTACGTGACGGAGGAGGTGGTGGAGCCACGCAAGTAGGTGACGCCGGAGGTTCTCCTCCACATGCTGACTGAGCTGAGGTTTTCCTGTCGTCTAGAAGAAAAGAAACGTTTAGCAATGAAGCTTTATTATCCTCCTCCTCCTCCAGGAACCTCCCCCGCGCCATCTACATTTCCATCCCGCTGGTGACCCTGGTCTACACCCTGACCAACATCGCCTACTTCTCCTCGATGACCCCGGCGGAGCTGCTGGGCTCCAACGCCGTGGCAGTGGTGAGCGGCTTTCGCCTCTCAACGTTTGAAGGACGCCCGCCGGCGTTTCTGTCCTTTTTTTCGGGACGTTTTTGAAAACGCAGAGTTCTGCTATTGCAGACCTTTGGTGAGAAGCTGCTGGGGATGTTTTCCTGGGTGATGCCCATCTCCGTGGCGCTGTCCACCTTCGGGGGCATCAACGGGTACCTGTTCACCTCATCCAGGTGGAGCACACTCGCCCTCCTCCACTCTGCCTCCCACACGTCCCATTTCCGCTTCTAATCTTACCGTCTGGCTGCAGGCTGTGCTTTTCGGGGGCCAGGGAGGGTCACCTGCCTTACCTGCTGGCCATGATCCACCTGAAAAACTGCACCCCCATCCCGGCGCTGCTGGTCTGCGTGAGTACTGGGAGGCTTCGCCGCGGGCGGAGCGTCACACCGTCGGCTCTCTGCAGCCGCCTGGGCGTTAAAGCTGTCCCCCTCCCTCACAGTGCTCCGCCACCATCATCATCCTGTGCGTCGGAGAGACGCACAACCTGATCAATTACGTCTCCTTCATCAACTTTCTGTCGTACGGCGTCACCATCGCCGGCCTCCTCTACTTCCGCAGGAAGAAGCCCAACATCCTTCGACCCATCAAGGTAGACAAAGAGCTCCTTCCCCACTGCTGTCTCCCTGCTGACCTCTGACCCCTCTCACTTTAGCTCCCTTCAGGCACAACAACCCCGTCTGGACTGACTGATTGTACATTCACTCTATTTGCACTGATTACATCTGTAGTTACAACAATTGCACTATTTACATCTGTCTATTTGCACTACCTATATCTGTTTATCTGCACCAGTTTTCTATATTTTTCATATTTTTATCATATTTTAGCATTATTGTATAGTTAAAACATACACATACTTAAAAACTGCATAAATAGCCTCTTAATCCTGGAGGAAATTCAGCACCATAGTTACAGCCTGTATATATATTTATTTTGGTTGCAATGACTTTTATATACTCTTTACATATCTGTAAACTCTGTAAATATAAACATATATCATATATTGTGATCACACATATATATAATTGTGTGTATATATTGTATATACCTCACCACAGTTTTATTCGCTACTTAAGCACTTCTGCTTAGATGCTAACTGCATTTCGTTGCCTTGTACTTGTGACATGTGTAATGACAATAAAGTTGAATCTCATCTAATCTAATCAAAGAAAAGGGAGGATACACCAGAGAGGAAAAGTTCAGCTGAAAATCAACTGACAAAGCTACAAAACCTAAAAAAAAAAACAGAATAAAAAAAAAAAACGAGTGGATGATCTGTAATTTTTCTGCCATCTGGCGTCGTGATGCAATTCAATTTACAATATTAGTTGTTATTAATTAATATTGGTTGTCTTAGTTCCTTTCTTATGTGTTTGTTGTAGTCGGGGTGTTTGAACTCATCAGATCGCTGGTGTGTTGTAGAGAAGAGCCATGAAAAGCAAACAACTGACAGCCGCTTTGATCTCCGCCCTGCGCAGGTGAACCTGCTGGTCCCCATCAGCTACCTGGCCTTCTGGGTGGTGCTGCTGTGCTTCAGTCTGTACTCGGAGCCGGTGGTGTGCGGCCTGGGGATGGTCATCATGCTGACCGGGGTCCCTGTCTACTTTGTGGGGGTTTGGTGGAAGAACAAGCCCAAATGGATCTCCAGGGCAGTGGGTAAGCACCGTCACGCCCCCGCCCGCGCCCACACCTGCCCCCACGCCCGCACTTCCGCTGTGCTGAGATTTCTTGTGCTGTGTTGCAGAAAAAGTCACATACATGGGCCAGAAGGTGTGTTACGTGGTGTTTCCTCAGGAAGACCCTTCAGAGTCCGAACCCCTCAGCTCCTCCAAAGCCACCGACTGAGCTGCTCAGCCCCCCACCCCCACCCCCCCACCAGCACCAGCGTCCTGTTTTTTCTTTTTTTTTTTTACAGACTTTGTACTCACAGTGTTGTCAGGTTGTGATTTTGAGCTAATGTGCCTTATGACGTGTGTATGGTTGTATTATAATTGTGTAGTAACCTCTAAATATGCAAGCCATCTCAGCACTCAATCCTCCTGCTGCTGTTTCCTGCTGAAGGCCTCAGCCCGTCTGTCTAAAGCTGACTTTGTCGGGTCTGGATGAGGATTCAGTGTTGGGCCGTTCGTCTTCTGTCTCCTGTCCTGGCCGGAACGTTGGCTCGTTCGTCTCTCGTCTCCTGTCCTGTTTGTGTTCTTGCTGTCCTGACAGCAAAGCTGCCTCTGTAACATTAGGAGAGTTCATCAGACAGCTAAAAAAGGTCCTAATATTCATGTTTTTGCAAGAGTGAAGGATGAGTTTTGTTTGGTTTTTTTGTTGTTTTTTTTAACTTGTGCATCAGTCCCCCACCCCACCCCCCCATGTGCCTCCACTTTCTCAGCCGTCGTGCTGAAGGTGATGCCGTTGACAGTGTGGATGAATAATCTGTGACTGTGCGTGAACACGCAGCAGCGAGACATCCCAGTCACACCGATGCGGTGATTTGATCTCTGCTGCCTGAACATTGGAGCTCGGAGCGGTTGTTTTAGGTGCTCGTGTTTTGGTGCGTTTGGATGATGTCACAGCAGCCGGCTGCAGCCTGGACTGACCCCTCGGTCCTCTTCCAGGCCACAGTAGGGCCACTTGCACTTAAGGCTAAACGTACATCTGATACCCAGATGCTGTTAACACTTAATATGTGTAAATACTGTGTTTGAAAAGTGCCAGGAACTAAAGATCACATTCCTCAGATGTGATGAATTCCATCCACACATTGTACATTGCTTTTGATGGGTGCATCTCTCTTTTGTAAGAGTGTTAATTTGTACAAAAATAACACTGTAATTTGCTAATTAAATACAGAATCACGTTATCGGCTTTGGTCTGCGTAAATATCAGTTGAATGTTGGCCTTGTTCAGTTGCCATTAAGTGCTAGCGTAGCGGTTTGAGTGACGCAACTGCGGCTAACGGGGGAGGAGAAGCTGGAAGAGGCAAGCCTTCACATTCTGGGCTGAAAAGAGGAGCGACGGAGGACGTCAGTGTCAAAGCAAATAAACATCTTCAAGCCTGGAACGCTAACTGTCACTAACGTTGGGTATATTTTCCCTGATATACCTGATAAATATAATTTAAATATATTAAACTTTTTTCATTCGATTGCAAATTGAAGTACTTTTTTTTTTTCTTCCATATGACTCATTAAGTGAAAAAAGGCATCGTGGGGAAATTAGCTGAGATGGCAGCAGCACACTGGAAATCACACAACCACGATGCTGTGGGTTAAAATCCCCCAACGGCATTCTTCTAGTGCGGGGGCAAACTGAGGCCCGGGGGCCACATATGGCCCGATGACCTATTTAATCCGGCCCACAGAGCCAAATGAAGAGGGTTGTCAGCTTGATTGGTTAGAAAAAGGTCCAGACCCCCCCTTCACCTAGCATGCTAACATGTCCTCTCAAGAAGGTGGGGCCAAACATCATTTGGAGCTTCATCATCCATCTCTAGTTGGACCAATTCACAGCCTCTCCAAACTATTTTCCTTTCCAGGCCAAACTGCATCACGTGACACGCCCGGGGGCAGCATGAGCTGGTCTCACCTTTGCTCAGGTGCCCCCAACATCCGGGCTTGGCCCCCGACCTGCCATCAGTCTCACCATCAGTCCCATCTAGTTCTTGAGCTGCTCCAGCGAGACAGGACGAGACCTTTCACACACAAAGAGCAGCAAAGCAGCCTCGTGGGTCTTGTTGTTTTTAATTTAGCAGTTTCCAGGATTTCATGGGAACAACCACAACAAGCTGACATGAATGAAACCACAACACAATAAATAAGAGTGGCGGCATTTACAAAAAGAACACAATAACCTCAGCAGCCTTCACCCTGCCGGTGTGTGTGTGTGTGTGTGTGTGTGTGTGTCTGCGTCCTGATGCGACACCACCAGGGTTTCCCCCCCTGTCAGGCCACCAAAATAAAGTGAGCGAGAAATTCAAAGATCATTAAGGCTTCTCGAAACCAGGAAGGAGAGCACACGTTCTGAAGACAGACAGACCAAAGAAAGACCAATCTGCTCTGAAATCAAAGGGAAAAACAATAATCTGATTGAATGATCTGCATAAGTAAACAACAACAATAATAATAGATGTGCACCATCCTCTCTAATGGCACCCGGCGCTCAGCACCCACAAGAAAAAAAGCGAAAGGCTTCTTTACAACGCAGGTGAAAATCCGCCAGCGTTTGGCTCCAGCTGGTGTCTCGTCCTGTCCTCACGTCTCTTCTCTTCCTGCAGTCAAAAATTCAGGTTCTTGACGGGGGGAAAAAAGAAAAGGAAGCAGGACACGTTCTCCAGACGTCCGTCAGACGGGGGGGGCGACAGAAGCCGGGGGTCATCAAACGGCTCCCGCAGAGGAGCGAAAAATAGAAATCTGTGGTAGAAAAGCTCCGCGCGGTCCAGGCGCGATTCGGGCAGCAAGCGTCCCCCCACAGGGGCCCGTCCCTCTGAGGGGACGCCGCCTTGCTGGGACGGTTTGGCAACAAGCGGAGCAGAAGGCAACAAACAGGCTGCGTTTGGCTTTTCCAAGCGTGTGTTATAACAAACTGTAATTACAGGGTTGAAGAGTTCATCGGTGGGGCCACAGCAGCGGCTCCCCGGCGGCCCCTCAGCAGGAGGAGCGTGGACCCGAGCGGGGCTGCGGCGGCGCCCCCTGCAGGAGGGAGCTCGTCACTGCAGCTGCCCCGGTCGGGTCCAGTCGGGAGGCAAAAAAGCAGGAAAACGGACACGGGTCAACGGCACTGACTTTCCACGGGCGCATCTTTGACCTAAAACGCTAAATGCTGCGCTGTCTCCGCACCTGCCCGCTCGAAAACAGAACCGACCCCCACACGGGAGAAACTGGTGCTCTCAGAAAAACAAGCAGAAGTCGGACTCAGCACAAAGAGGAAGATGGACGAGTGAGAGCGGCTGAAGAGCAAAAAGAAGAGCCGGGAATCCGCCCAGAGGCGCCGAAGCGACAGCTGTTCCAAAGACTGGAGCGCTGCTGCTCGTTTCCTGAGATGCCGTCGCCTGTTCCCCCCGGTCCCAAACCTTCTGCTTCACAACATCTGCCAGAAAACCTGCAGCAGCAACAACAACAACAACAGCAACAACAACAGCAACAACAACAACAACAACAGAAGGAAAGCTGGAGTCACACTTTCAGAGAGCAGAGATGTGTGTGGTTTGCTTCTGAAGGCCCTGAACGCTGGAGAGGGAGCAGCAAGGAGCCGACAACACGACCTCGACGGCTCCCAAAGCCAGCGTGTGTGTGTGTGTGTGTGTGTTTCAGGTTTAGCTAGCGCGCGTCACTGTCGGTGTGCACGTTCTGAGGCACTGCAGGGTTTATTCACGAGCCGCACAGTTGGGCTGGGAGGACAGTTCCCCTTCATGTTTTTGTTGCTGGGCTTCTTTGGGCTGAGTGTGTGTGTGTGTGTGTGTGTGTGTGTGTGTGTCTTTGAAAGCTCGCCTCCTCTCTTGCGCATCCCTGGCAGCCATTTGTGGACCTCAGCGGATGGACGGTTTACAGGAGCGAGGGAGCGGGAGGCAGCCGGCAGGGGCGGCTCACAGTAAAGAACGGTGCAACATGGCTCCTTCCAAGGCTGCTGTGGTGGGCTGGGAACACGCTGCCGGGGGCCCCTCTGTGCCGGGGCCTCCACACCTTCAGCTCAGTCTGTCTGCACTGTGGGCCTGTCCTGAGATGAAGCGTCCCTCTGACCAGAGTTTTCACATAGGGGCAGGGACGGGGGACAGGGGACAGGGGACAGGGACGTGAGAGTGGACTGCAGCCAGCAGGTCTCAGCACGGAGTCGTCTCCGTCCCCGAGTCTCCTTCCTCATCGTTGAAGCCCCTGTTGAAGCTGCACAGTCCGCCTTGGCTCTTCCTCCCCCTCCTCCTCCCGTCCCTGCCCCCCCGCTCCCTGGGCGGGACGTCTACGGTCACGCTGTCCTCCCCTGTCGCAGAAGAGGAGGGTCCGGGGGAAGAGCTCGCCTCGTGGCCCCGGGAGTGACAAGTGCTTGTCGAGGTCTGCGGTTGGGGGGACAGGGGGGACAGGGGGGACAGGGGGGCCAGGGGCCCCAGGGAGGAGTAGCGCTTCAGCGACACTCCCCTGAGGTTCACCGCCAGCTCCAGAACCAGCTTCCGGGGGATCCGTTTTCGGCACATTTGAGACACTTCTCGAATAGTGGGAGGGGGCCCGCTGTGGGCCGAGGAGCCGCCCTGAGGACGGCCGGGAGGCTCGGACCGTGGAGCCGGGCGCGACCACGCTCGGCTGCCGACCCCCGACGGCTCCCTCTCCGGCTGGGAGGACGAGGGCGGGGCCCCGTGCTCGAGCGAGACCCGCTGCAGATCCACCATGGCGAAGCACTCGGGCAGGACCGCCGCCTCCCCCGCCCCGCCTCCCGAGCACGGGCTGAACCGTCGGCCCTCCGCACCCGTGCTCTGGTAGCTGCGGAGCCCCAGCGCGGGCCCCGGAGGATCCACATCCAGATCGGTGGCTGGGGTCCCGCCGGGGAAGGCGCGCATCCACAGAGGGGTGTTGCGGCGGGAGAAGGCGGGGTGGCCGCGCCGGGCCGGGTGTCGCCTCAGCTGCCTGCGCACCGCCTGCCGCAGGTTTTGCAACATGGAGGCCTAGAGTGGGAGATGGAGGGATGAAGAGTTACAGCCCTGACAACAAGACTAACGACAAGAGGAGGAAGAGTGGAAGATGACTGGACACGGCAGCTTCTGCAGTTTTTTTTGATTGCATAAACACCAAAATCCAAAGTCTTACACAACGTTTAGAACCTCACACTCCTATTCACCACCACAAACACACAGCCAGCCTCACACTGAACACACTCGTCTACACTAGACACAGACGTCCATCAGATTATCTGACTGAAAAACCAGCACACCCACTAACCGACTGGTTAAACACACACACACACAGCAGGTGAGCACACACACACGATTGGTTTACTGTCGACACACCAATCAGGTTCGAGCTCTATCAAAACGCAGCAGGTGAGTTCACTGGCTGTCGGCCAAGATGGAAGAAGTCAGAGGAAGAAGAGTGAGGTGAGAGGGGGAATCTGCGGAGGACAGGCAGGAGGTAGAGGAAGAGATAGAGATAGAGGAAGAGGAAGAGCTGCAGCGAGAGGTTTTGGTGCTAAAGGTATTTTAAGCTAAACACAGCCGTGTTGACCTGGCTCAAACGGAGTTTAGCATCAAGAAAAGTGTGTGTTTCATATGGGAACATTGTGTGTTTTTTCATAAACGTGTTTAGTTCTGGCAGGCGTGTTTCATTCTGCACAGAATCTGAGGCGTTCTGCATAGTGTGTGTGTGTGTGTGTGTGTGTGTGTGTGTGTGTGTGTGTGTGTGTGTGTGTGTGTGTGTGTGTGTGTAAAAAACTGCAGGGCCTGACGGCTGGAACCTCTGGGTGGAGTACCTGGGTGGAGCTGTAGGCCGGATAATCGTCCAAATTTGGAATGAGTCCCTGGGCGATCAGCTGACCATAGGAGGGCGGGGCCTCCCTCTGAATAAGCTCCGCCTCCCTCCGACTCATCTGGCTCTCGTAGGCGCTGCGGGACACAAAGAGGAAGACGCTGAAGACGCCGAAGACGCCAGCGGACGCGGTCCGCCGCCGCCGCGGGAGCGTGCTCCACCTGTACTCTCCGCTCCGGAGCGAGCAGAGCTTGAGGGCACATCCGAGCGCAATCACCAGCATCAGGCTGCAGGCCAGGCTGCCGATCAGGGCGGCGGCGATCACCTCCCGGGGCGTGGCCTCCAGGCAGTCCTTCTCGTCGCTGCCGTCGAAGCAGTCCTCGTGGCCGTCGCACTGCCACATCTCGAAGATGCACCGTTTCCCGCAGTGGAAGTTCCCGGGCTGGCACTCGTAGCAGTTGGCCTCGTCCGCCCCGTCCGGACACCTCTTCTGGTTGTTGCAGCGCTCCGAGGCCGGGTAGCAGAGCGAGGGGGGCCTGTCGCAGGGGAACTCCCCCGCCGGGCAGGTCACGCAGGCCTCCTCGTCGCGGCCCGACGGGCAGTGCCAGTAGCCGTCGCAGCGCTGGTGCTCGGAGAAGCACGCGCGGTTGTCCCCGCAAGGCAGCTCGTTTGGGAAGCAGTAGCCTTGGACCTGCAGCGACACAGCAGGGAGGCCTCAGGCTCAGGTCAAACCCCTCCTCCACACCTGCAAACACCGCCCCCCCATACCCATCTGACCTCCTCCACATCCCCACTGCCCCCCGCTCCCTCAGGTCCTCCTCCTCCTCCATCCACCTCTCTGCCCGCCTCAGCACCACGGGGAGCAGGGCCGTCAGTCCTCTTTTTAAATCAAGACTGAAAACGTACCTGTTCCACTCACTCCTGTTTCTGAACACCATCACTCTATCAGCTGTGTTTACTGTGATTTCATTGTCTATTGTTGATTATAATCCACTGTTGTTTTATCATATCTATCTATCTATGCTTTTAAATAAAATGCATTATTATTATTATTGTTATTATTATTGTTATTATTATTATTATTATTATTATTATTATCATCATCATTATCATTATCATTATTATTATTATTATTATTATTATTATCATCAGCATTATCATTATTATTATTATTATTATTATTATCATCATTATCATTATTATTATTATTATCATCATTATCATTATTATTATCATCATTATTATCATTATCATTATTATTATCATCATCATTATTATCATCATTATTATTATCATTATCATTATTATTATCATCATTATCATTATTATCATTATTATTATTATCATCATTATCATTATTATTATCATTATCATCATTATTATCATTATCATTATTATTATCATCATCATTATTATCATTATCATTATTATTATCATTATCATTATCATTATTATTATCATCATTATCATTATTATCATTATTATTATTATCATCATTATCATTATTATCATTATTATTATTATTATTATTATCATCATTATCATTATTATCATCATTATCATTATTATTATCATTATCATCATTATTATCATTATCATTATTGTGATTATCATTATCATTATGATCATAATTATTATTATTGTTATCATTATTATTATTATCATCATTATCTTTATAATTATCATCATTATTATATTATCATTATTATTATCATTATTATTATCATCATCATTATTATTATCATCATTATTATTATCATTATCATCATTATCATTATCATTATCATTATTATTATGATTATTATTGTTATTATGATCATGATGATGGGAGCATTCAGAAGAAGAGAAGCGGTGCTTCCTGGTCGCCCTACCTGGTAGGTGGCGTTGAAGCCGTGGTGGCTGCTGTGAGGCTGAGCGCGGTACAGGAGACTCATCTGTCCGCTGTGAGACTCCACCATCACTGCTCTGTGGTTGTCGTAGGCCCAGAAGGCCTGGATGAGGGCGTCGTCTCGGTGCTCCAGGCTGTTGTAGACGTGCAGCGAGTCGTCCGGCCCCAGCCACAGCTCCATCTGCAGCACGATGGGCCTCGGGTCCTGGGTGTCCAGCAGCCAGGAGCATCTCAGCTCAGCCACGGCGCTCCTGGCGGGCCAGGAGCCCTCCTGGGAGCCGAAGGAGCCGTAGAAGTTCCCCAGGTGGTGGCGGCAGGTGGTGTTGGTGCAGCCCAGCTCGTCCGACCCGTCCGGACAGTCTCGGACTCCGTTGCAAAGGAGGCCGGAGGGCAGACAGCGAGTGGAGCGCTCCTCCGTGCAGGTGAGGTAGCCGAAGGGGCAGAAGCCGGGCTGGCCGTCGGGGGAGGGGGGCGAGCAGGACTTCTCATCCGTGGCGTCGCCGCATTCGTCGTAACCGTTGCACCACCAGATCTGAGGAAGGCACTTGCCGTTGTCGCACAGGAACTCCCCGTTGGCGCAGAAGTTCTGGCCCAGCTGACCTGCAGAGCAAAGAAGCCCGACATCCCAGCCGCGCGTGAGCACGGAGCCGACCCGAGCGCTCGGAAGGTCCCAGGTGACCTTCATCTCACCTCGGATGTAGGAGAGGCGGAAGCCCTGGGCCTGGCCCGAGCTGTTGCTCTGCGAGGAGAAATACAGCCAGACGTGGTGCGTGGTGGAGATGAAGGGTGGAGGCAGCCCCGACCCACACAGCCTGGACTCCAGCTTCCACGTGGGGGTCAGCACAAGCCAGTCTCCGTGGCAACCGTCCGACTCGGCCAGGTCAAAGTTCCAGAAGCTGGGGCGGAAGATGGATCCCTTCAGCTGCTCAATCAGCAGCAGCCGTGCGCACGCGTGCGTGTGTGTGTGTGTGTGTGTGTGTGTGTGTGTGTGTGTGTGTGTGTGTGTGTGTGAATCTACCTGATTGTAATAACCTCTCCCTTCGTTGCCTGGATGTGCCAGCTGCAGTTGACTCCAGCAGGGTAGTTCAGAGGCCATGAAGGACTGTAGATCACGCCTCGTCTCTCTGTGTGCAGTTCCACTTGCTCACTGCAGCCTGCTGACCAACACACACACACACACACACACACACACACACATCAGACCCGGTTCTCCTCTCAGCTTGTATTGCCAGAGCATCGTTGCGTTTACGTCACAGGTCTGTGACACCCTGTCAGACGCTGGATTCAACCTTTTCCTTCTGATCAGCGCAGATAATTACAAAGAATGTGCTTCTAAATCGGGCGGGGGGGGGCAGATATTTAGCCTGAAGGGCCACGTTGGGTCTTAGATCTTAATGAAGGGGCCGGCCAGGTGGTGCAGGACACTAACCCCCAAATGAGGATCAGAGGTGAACTAAAAATCCTGCTTGATGGACAATTGAGAGAGAAGATATGTTGAAGAGGCTGTAAACTGGTCCAACTAGAGATGATGATGATGATGAAGCTCCAAATAATGTTTGGCCCCACCTTCTTGAGAGGACATGTTAGCATGCTAGGTGAAGGGGGGGTCTGCACCTTTTTCTAACCAATCAATCTGACAACCCTCTGTGGACCGGAGTAAATAGTTCATCGTGCCACATGTGGCCCCCGGGCCTCAGTTTGTCCACCTCTGTTCTAAATAAAGAGAAAACAAGTAACGGCTGTCACCGTGGCAACCAAGTCAACAGCACGGCTGCAGCTGTGGTGGCTCCCCTCCTGGGAGCGACGGTGGGAGGAGGTGCAGGGGAGCACCTGGAGCTGCGAGAAGGTGGTGAATCCCGCCGCTGTGTGATTCACCTGCAGCCTCAGACAGCAGCCAGGCGTCCGAACCTGCTGCTGCTGCTGAGCTGAACCAGGATCAGATCTGAACGGCTGTTGAACACCGGGAGATAAGACAGATCCCCCTGGCTGCAGGACGCGGCTGTGGTCGTCCCACAGATGCTGTCTGGAGGAACCCAGCCGGTCAGCACCAGCAGGACGGGCTGGTTCCTGTAGTCAGAGGTCTGCCCGGGCCCCGGCCTTCACAGCGTCACCGTGGATTTACTGGTGAATGTCCCTGACACATGTGTGAACAGAGTGAAAAATGCGCTGCATCTTTGCCTTATCGAAGCACTGAAACACCCGACGCGACTCTCACACACACACAACATCTGCACCCAGAAAACCTCCACAGCAGAAATAACTACAGAAACGCACCACAACCAGGCCAACAGTGAGACCAAGAGCCGGATTTCTTGATGTGTGTTGGTGTGTTGGATGCGTGTGCAGCGTCTGGTTGTCTGGTTTGACATTTAATTTCTCCCCACAGGAGGCAGCAGACTCACACAGGTTCCGCTTCAACAGGATGACATCATTATCACAGCGGGGGCTCTCTGGCAGCCTGAAAGGTGTTGATGGTGTTCTCTAGCCTCAAGCTGTGCGTGTGCGTGTGTGTGTGTGTGTGCGTGTGTGTGCGTGCGTGCGTGCGTGGGGGTGGGTGGGAGCACATCCATGTAGTCAACATCCAGTTCTAAATGAATCCACTTGTAATTGTTGGTTCTACTGACTCATCAGGAATGTTTCACACACACACACACACACACACACACACACACACACACACACACACCTGTCTACACTGACATGAATCTGAACGTGCAAACGTGAATCTGACCTAACAAGCACGCCTCAACCATCAGACGGCTCTTCATCAGTCGACCTTCCCTAAAATGTCCTCACTTGGCAGGTGAAACGCAGATTCTGGTCCTCGCAGCGTCGCATGCACAAGAACACACACGCAGCGCGTCAGTGTGAAGCGTGTGCTACCGGTTCTGACTGTCACGCCGTGGCCCAAACGGGCACGTTTCTTTTAAGCTGCAGATTTTCACTCCTGCTGATGCAAGACTGCTGCTTCAGGCGTCTTCTGTATCGTCCCGTTAAACTCATTTGTAATTTCACGCAATTTAATTCAAGTTTTATCAAAGGGATTAAAGACAGTGCTGTGTTTTTATTAAGGATAATTTGGATTACAAATGAAACAAGGTGCTTTTCAATGTCACAAACCTAACAATGACACTTTAACCTCATTGCTGTCCCTGACTTGAGGGTTACACTACACTACCCATAATCCTAGAGTGTCACGCTGACAGGATGATATAACCACTCAAATACACTCAAAATCGGTCGATCTCTTCACAGACTGGGCAGAGTTAAGGAAAAGGCCGCAAATCTGCAGACTAAATAGAATGAGCACCAGCGGATTTCCACCAGGGATGCTGAGAGACTAAAGGGGGGGTGGGGGGTGGGGGTGGGGGTGGGGGGGTCCCAGCTCCTACAA
>BJFM01006614.1:0-23443 GCA_016586285.1 Arothron firmamentum
CCCCCCCCCCCCCCCCAGACCCAACTAAACCCTGACACGCTCGCGCGTACGAGCGCACGCCGGCTGTCCGGCTTTAGTGGAGGTCAAGTCGCGGTGAGTCCAGGTCAGAGAAGCTTCCTCTTCTAACCGGGATCTCCAGACCCCCCCAACCCCCCCGCCGCTGGTGTCAGATGAGTTCAGCAGATGAAGGCGGGAGCTGCCGGGGGCTGGGGGGGCTGGGGGGGCTGGGGGGACTGGGGGTGGGGGGGGTATTTCCAGTCTGACGTGTCCCAGCAGCCTCGCTCAGGTCCAACAGCACCAGGGTGGATCCAGAGACCGACGACCCTGGATGTCCTGAAAGCATCCGACCCCCCCCCCAAGCCGGTGGTACCGCAGTGAGGAAGAGGAGGAGGAAGAGGAAGAGTGCGTCAAAGTCTTCATCATCCGTCAGGCGCTCTTTGTCTTGACGCTGCTCCTTGACCCGAGCCGTCAGTCCCTGAACTCAGAGATCAAAGCAGCAAAACAAAGCTCTCGTTTCCCCTGAACCCTGAGCACCTTTCACCCAGAGACACTTCCAAGTGTCTGACACACACACACACACACACACACACACACACACGCACACACACACACACGCACACACACACGTGCGCCTGTAACTGTGTGCTGCAGAGGCGGGGAACACACTCAATGCCTCCACCGACACGTTTCCCTGCTCTCCAACCACCAGTTCTGCTGTTTGCAGACAGGAAGAAGCCCTTTGTTTCCACGACGACGGCCATCAGGCTCGGCCCCTGCAGCCATCGAGCTTTGCTGGCGTCGTTGACTTCACGCCCGCACGTGCAGTCGTCTCAGGAGAGTCTGGAGGAGGCGCAGACGGGAAGCGGAGCGACCCAGGGTCCGTTCCTGCAGATCTGAAGCAACAACCAGAACCAGATCAAAGACGATGATCAAAGACGGTGACGTTATTCATGAACGTGTCATAAAGATCTGACGTGTGGAATCTGCAGAATTCCAGACTTTATTTAGGCGTCTTTTACAGGTTCCACATCCCAGCCCAGCATGTGCGACAGCGGAGCGAAACAGCCTGAATGTTGCGGTTTGGCGTCGGGTTCGGGACCCAAACGGGCCTTCCCTGCACCTTTAAGCAGCGCCGGCGTGAGACGGCTGCTGCCTCAGCTGGCGGGACACATCCTGGACATGTTTTCATTGGACGGCTCCGCTTCCTCCGCCGCTCAGTGTCTGACCTCCACGTCTGCGGCGTTCACACAAAAGCAGGAGCCGAGTGCGCGTTGGCGTCGCTCCGCTTCCACAGAAACCCTTTAAATGGAGCCTCTGCCCCCTCGTCTCATGTAGACAATCACAATCTTGACCTTTGGTCCCCGGCGCCGTTATGACTTCCTCCTGACAGCGCAATTACTTCAGCTCTGCGCAAACACTTGAACTTCTCTGCTGGTGTCGCGTGCGTTTTAAAGAGATAACTTAATGAATTTGGGGACGTTTATTTAAAGAAAGGATCATGTGACAATTTAATCTGGATTTTCCTTTTTAAAAATAAAAATCTGACTTTTATCACATGAACATAAAATACATTTGACACACGACAGTTGAATTAATTTGTCATATGGTGTAGAGTTGGAAGTGTAATTATATGGAGAGTCTTGGAGGAGGGTTTAAGTTGAGGTGAACAGGCTGTGGATCAAAAGGTAGCAGGGTTAACTATTTCACCGCTGTGTTAAACACTGTTACCTTGAGCCAGATATTTGTTGTATCATGATTTCCTGCGTTATTCTAAAGTCTGTCTACTCTTTTTTTAAAAAGAGATTGGTTTCTGATTCCCTTACTCCTAAAGTGTGTCTACATAAATGTAAAGAATAAAAGAAACGCATTCCAATAGAATAGAATAGAATGTGTAGCTGTGATTTCTTTTTTTATTCTACAAGCTTGACTTCTTTACTCAGCTGTCCTTCAGAAAATATCATCACGACTCTCAAAGCCTTTTACCAATTACTGTAGTTCTTTTTTTCCCATTCAAGAGTCTTTTCCACAGAATTATTATTATTTGAGTGTTTCTGCAGAGCTTCTGCAGAAACCGGGAATTTGGGACAACAGCGCCATCTACCGGGAAATATTCGTAAGGGCAATAATGAATTCAGGTCAAGTTCTTATTTAAAATGAGTGCGACATAGTTACAATTACTCTAAAACTGTAGTTCTCACCCTATATCAGTATGAATGGCTTTTTAAAACCGTTTATTCAGTGCTCTTCTTTAATATTGTGGGTCTAAACCTGTGCTGTGATGACTACAATAGGTTGTCGTTCACTGATCGACCTGTAGTGGGCGCCAACTGACTCAGCAGAAAACCCGAAAAATGCCACATAAATAACGTTGCTTGTGTTGTTTTATAAATGTATTTGGTGATACACGGCACTATAAAGAAGAAAATGAAAGAAAACCAGACTATGTTATTAAAGATACTGGGAAACAAACATGTCATCACGTGACGAACACGTTGACAACAGCAAACATTGCTACAAACCGCCGAGGACATATTCTGTCATTTGTTATTGGGTATTTGGGGTGTTAATTAAGTCTAAGTGGAATAAAATTCTTATTTTGGGATTTTTGCAAGCGTTTGTTGTTATTTTCCGAGTGTTTTACTCTGAAAGTCAAGCAGCGGAAGTGTTACGTTAACTAAGTCCCGTGCAGAAGCTGTGGCCGGAACTTTCACTTCGTTCCTTCACAACAAGATGGACTGGAGCGAAGATGATCATGTAAGTTGGTGTTCCTGTTCCGCATTCGAGGTCCTGTGGGTTTTTTCCCCCCTTTTTTACTTTCTATAACTGTTTATCCAGACCAGATATTAGTTTCTGAATTTATGCACAATACAGCACAACGTTTAATTACAGCGTGCTTCAGTGATCGACACCTACGAATAAGCTGTCAGTTAGCTAGCGCTGTTGGGCGTCGCTAGCCTCGGCTAGTTACGGGACTAAATTATCTCACTAATCCTTTCTCTTTTGGAACCATCAGGCTGAGCTAATTGAAATTTAGCCGCACGTTTAACATAATGTAGTTAGTGTGACTGACTGTCAGCCTGGGGCGTGTTTAATGCGCAGACGTGTGTTAACATTCGTGGTCGTGTTTCCACGTGTGGTTCGACCAAAGTGGTTATATTTTGCCATATGCTCTTTATTTTTTTTTATTTTTTTTTAGCCATCTGGCCATTACTATCAGCAGCGTTTCGGATTACAAAACAATTTACAGGGTCTGGAAACAGGCGTGTACCGTATTTCTCCAGTTTATGGGTCAGATTTGTCATTTTGAGTAATTGTCAAAGGTCGACGGCATCACCTCCACTTATATGCATCATGATGCAAGCATTTGCTTCACCTTTACCTCATCTTCAGTTGATTTAACTCAAACCATGAGGCTTCCTCGTCCGTCGGCCGTCCATCCCTCAGATTTGTTTGGGAATTACTGAAAAAGAAGAAAATGGTTGGTGAAAATGACACTAAAGCGCAGACCATTAACGCTCGTGTTCTCTGCCGCCCCTGTAGGGTCACGACTGTCACCACGGACATGGGGGCCACTCCCACAGTCACGGGCCACGACCTGCACACGCTTTCATGGGCAATTTTCACGGCAAAAGTGCAGATCAGGTGATGAATCTGAGTCAGCAGCCGAAGAAACGGTCCCACATGGACGACAGCAGCAGCTGGGACATCGTGAAGGCCTCCCAGTGAGTGATGGGTCCTCTTATCTTTTCATCTGACAGATACCAGAAGGAGCACGTAGGAGCAGCAAAGCCAACAGATCGGTTACTTAAATTTAAAGGAACGTGTTTGCGCAGAACAGAAGTAAAAATACTGGTTTTTGGGTTTGTGTGGACGTCATTTACACATATTTGATCAGTAGATTTTTTTCTGTGAGTCAAAGGTTGAAGCAAACAGGCACGAAAACCAAACAGGCGTGGAAAAAAAGAGTCTTGAAAACCTGCAGAAATGCTCCTGGGACCCAGCGAACCCTCGGCGTAACGGCCTGTGTCTCCTGTCAGGTTCGGCATCCTGGAACGCTGCAAGGAGCTGGTGGAAGCGGGCTACGATATCAGGCAGCCGGACAAAGAGAACGTGACTCTGCTTCACTGGGCGGCCATCAACAACCGCGCCGAGGTGGTCAAGTAAGATCTCCCGACTCACCTGAAACACCCCAGGAAGCAAGTCTGGATGTAAAACACCAGCCTGTTGCTTCAGGTGCTGTCAGGAGACGGCAGTTCCACCTCGGGACCTTTCTTTAACGACAGGAGGCAGCGGGATTTTCTCCATTTTTATTGGTCAGAAGTGTGTTAAAGCTGCTTCGGGTTGTGTTTTCTGACTGTGTGTTTGTGCTCTCCTGCATCCTGACAGGTATTACATTTCCAAAGGCGCCATAGTGGACCAGCTGGGAGGAGACCTGAACTCCACGCCTCTTCACTGGGCCATAAGGTAAATTTAACCCAGCGCGCACGAGCGCACGTGCTGGCCGTCGTCAAATACGAGGCAAGGCTGTCGCATTCGACGCCTCGGTAAGGGTGTGTGTGGCCTGTGTGCGTGTGGAGGCAGGGCCACCTCTCCATGGTGATCCAGCTGCTGCGGTACGGAGCCGATCCCTCCATCGCAGACGGAGAAGGCTACCACGCTCTCCACCTGGCCATCCTCTTCCAGCACATGGCCATCGCGGCGTACCTGATGGCCAAGGGACAGGTGGGACTGCGCCCACCTCCCTCAGCACTCGTTCATTCTGTGTTTTTCCTCGTTGTTGCTGCCTGTTGAGCTTCTTTTCGTCGTCTTCTTGTCCCCGTGTCTCCAGGACGTGGACGAGCCCGACGCCAACGGCCAGACGCCTGTGATGTTGGCGGCTCAGAAGATCATTGGGTGAGAAATGAAACTGAAAAACCCTTTTATCCCTTCAATCGAGATAAAAACCATCCTGACAGCTGTGTCCGACCCTGCCTGGCTTTCCCCTCCAGGCCAGAACCCACAAAGTTCTTGGTCAAAAACAACGCCTCCCTGAGCGCCGTCGACAAAGTGAACAGGAACACGCCGCTGCACTGCGCCGTGCTGGCAGGAAACGTGGACGCCGCCCACATCCTGCTGGAGGCCGGGGCCAGCGTCGAGGCCCAAAACCTCAACGTGAGTCTGAGGAAGCCCGATACGGCAGCACTTTTAGCCCTAACAGACGGGATGAGTGAAGGAGCGGCTCGCCCCTGCAGGGTCACACGCCCATCGAGCTGGCCCACCAGGTCCGCAGCCCGCTGCTCGTCCACATGCTCAACCACGTCCAACAGGAGAGGATCCGCTCCAACTCGCGCTGCCTGCGGGTCGTCAACAGATACAGGGTGTGCAGATCTCACACACACACACACACACACACGCTGGAAACGCCTGGACTTTCCTGAACGCGCCTCCTGTCTGCATGTCGCAGGTTTTCCTGCAGTTCCTGCTCTGCACGGCCCTGCTGGGCAGCGTGGCCGCCATCGTGGACATGGACTCGGAGTCCTGGCTGCTCAAAGGGATCCTGCTGGCCTGCGTGATCGGTGGCATCAACGTTGCCTCGAGGTGAAGCTGCAGATTCCGTGCGGAGAAGCCGACCCGAGTCCGGCTCGTTTCTCACCCTGCTCTATAACATCTGACCTGCTTTGATCTGAGTGTTTGTGCCCGAACAGGAACTTCCCCAGTCCGGCCTTCGAGTCTCTGCTGCCGTGCACGTCTCTGATGGCTTCGGTCTTCTGGATGCTCGTCACCTGGTTCCTCTGGTTCCTCCCAGATATCCTTCTGTTGATGATTATTTATCTGTTTAGTGCGAGTGCGTCCCTGTGAAGGTGTGAAGGAGGCCTCCACAGGAGAGTCCCACGCCTGCCCGCATCAGTCACATGACATGCAGGCTGAACAGTCAACTCAAGAGAAAACAAAGACGATATAGAACAAGAAAACACACGTTAAGTCCAGGAAAGACGCATCCAAGGCAAACCTGCCACCATCACTCCCTGCAGGGTGAGAGGAGGCTGTTGTTTGAGATGAACAGATGAACAGACCCTGGAAGGTCTCGGAGGTCTGCTGCTGGTTGGTGGTGGTTCCTCAGCTCAGCTGATCATCATCAGGCGTTGTTTGCCTTGACCTTTGAGCCCACATGGCCCCAGCGCCACGGTCCAGGTGCTGTTCACGCTCAACGCCACCGCGCTGCTCTACTACTACCTGCGCGCCTGCCGCACCGACCCCGGCTTCATCAAGGCCACCGAAGAGGAGAAGAAAATGGTGGGCGCGGCGCTAACGGGTGCAGCGGCGGCGGCGGCGGCGGCGGACGCGTCCTAACTGCTTTGTTTGTGTGGTCAGAACGTGCTGCTGTTGGCTGAGGCTGGCTGTTTCAACCCCAGAATCTTCTGCACCTCGTGCATGGTGAGTCCCCAACACGCCGCCGCCGCCGCCCCACGGCGGCGCTTCCCCCGGCGGCCGTGACCTGCCGCACGCCGTCCGTCTCGTCCGCAGATCAAGAAGCCCATCAGGACGCAGCACTGCTTCAGCTGTGACGCGTGCGTGGCCAAGCAGGACCACCACTCCCCCTGGATCAACGGCTGCGTCGGTACCGACCCGCCCTGCACGGTAACCCCCCCCCCCACCGACCCGCTGGGCTCTTCCAACAGCTGCTGTCTTGCAGGTGCCAGGAACCATCACTACTACGTGCTCTTCCTGCTCTCGCTCACGCTGATGGGAGCCTGGATGTTCTACGGCTGCCTCGCGCGTGAGTCACCTGCAGCTCCTCGGCGCCGCCGCTCGGTGGCAGGAAGGAGCTTCACGCTTCCGCCGTCTCGCTTTCAGACTGGGCAACTCGCTGCGTGCTGCCGTACCAGGAGCAGGGCCTGTGGGCCGCCGTCTCCGCCCTGGTGGACTGCTCGCCGTGGCTGCTCTGCATCTTCTTCCTGGCCTTCTATCACACCTGCTGGTCCGCCTCCATCCTGCTGGTGCAGCTCTACCAGGTGACGCTCGCCTCCTGTCTGTCTCTGGTCCCCCTGGAACCTGCTCAGACCTCCTGTATTCTTGCATCGTCTGTTCTGGTTCTTCGGACCGCCGTGGCTCCTCAGATCGCCTTCCTGGGCCTGACCTCGGCTGAGCGGACCACCCTGACCTTCCAGCAGAGGAAACTCCAGCAGCCCGTCTCCCTCAGACAGAATCCGTACAAGTGAGTTCACCGGGCGGTTTGGAGTCGGTGGGCCCTGTCAGTGGTCCCTGTCGGTGGTCCCTGTAGGTGGACCCTGGCGGTGGACCCTGGTGGTGGACCCTGGCGGTGGTCCCTGGCGGTGGACCCTGGCGGTGGACCCTGGCGGTGGACCCTGGTGGTGGACCCTGGCGGTGGTCCCTGGCGGTGGACCCTGGCGGTGGTCCCTGTCGTTGGTCCCTGTCGGTGGTCCCTGTCGGTGGACCCTGTAGGTGGTCCCTGTCGATGGTGGTCCCTGTCGGTGGACCCTGTCGTTGGTCCCTGTCGGTGGACCCTGTAGGTGGTCCCTGTCGATGGTGGTCCCTGTCGGTGGACCCTGTCGGTGGACCCTGTAGGTGGTCCCTGTCGATGGTGGTCCCTGTCGGTGGACCCTGTCGGTGGACCCTGTAGATGGTCCCTGTCGGTGGTCCCTGTAGGTGGACCCTGTCGGTGGACCCTGGCGGTGGGCCCTGGTCCTCAGACTGCTGCCTCCTGACCCGTTTCTCCTCCTCTGCAGTCTGGGTCTGCTCCGGAACCTGGTTTCCTTCTTCCAGCTGCGCTGCTGTGGCCTCTTCAAGCCGGTGGTGATCGACTGGACGCAGCAGTTCCCGCACGGCCCCGAACACCCGATGTTCGGACACGCCGACATGGTCTGAGCGGCGGCCCCGGGGGTCCCGGCTCCTGGACCAAAAAAAACCCCCAAAGTGTGTTTATTTATGTCTTCTGTGGTGTTTGGCTCCTTCAGAAGAGAGACTGGACCAGCAGAAAGAAGCGAGTTGGAGTTTGACTGCGTTGCTCTTTGTTCAGAAAGCTGCTGCCTTACGTTTGATCCGCGCCAGTGAAACACAAGCGTTCAACAAACCTTAAAAAAAGAAATAAAAGAAAGCCGAACTCCTCCTCGGCTGTGGAGGGATGTTTTTCTATCACGGGAAGCCTATTTTTATTGTCTGTACTGGGAACCAAAAGGATGTTTGTACATGTACATTTGGTTTTATGAGCTTTTGTAAAAGTTGCTTGTGTTTAATAACGAACACTGTAGTGCTCCAATAAAGCAACGTCGTGCCTGTCTTTGTAACACAGCCTCAACACGGTTCCTTTTCTCCACGTTTAATTCCGTCTTTTCCTGCAGGTGCCCCACAGCGACGTCCTGCATATGTTCCAGGAAACATGGCGGTCGACCTTCTGTGATGCTGATTTCATCAGCAGAATGTGACACACCTGCGGCCTCTGGTCCACATAGACAAACCAGAAAAACAGCCCGATGAGCTCATGCAAAGCTCTTATTTGCTTTTATTTAATGGTCTGTTTGTTACGCCCAACCCAGCCTGCAAGCATGAGTTTTGATTATTGTACTGGCTTACTGATGTATATATATTTATATTTTAATTAAGAAATAAGTTTAACATCGTGGTGTTGAGAGAGGAGAATAAATGACAGTTAATGAGCAGAGGCAAAATGTTTCATAAAAATGTAACACATCTAAATGAGTTCTTGAGCTTCGGGACACATTTAAATGGTTTTTCTAGGCTTTTATTTCTTAAAGACTTGACTTAATGGACTCAATGCAGACAAGGAAGGAAACATATTTTGTTTTATGTCAAAGCTATTTTATATCATTGAAACTAAAGGTGAAAATTAAGCTTCTGAGTTTTTTGCAGACTCTGGTGTCAGTCAGACATCTGTCGCTCATCAAAAACAGGATTTTTAAGTGAAATCGTCACTCTGGCTACTCCAGTATGGCAGGATTCCCCAGGCCAAATCCCTTTGGGCCGAAGTTTTTGGCATAGCAAGCTGAAGACAGAAACGGCAAAGGGTGAGTTAATGTTTGCTCTTTTCTTTTCTGTATCTTTGATAAAGAAAACATTAATTATTGTTAACCGACAGTCAGATTTTTATGTTATGAAACAGTGACCCCTGCTGGCAAGGAGAGGTACTGCCTCTCATTGCAGGTCAGAACATAAAAGCCAAAATCCATCAAAGCAGTGTGAGGTCATGTCGGTGTGTCCATAGCTCAGGTTAGGGCTGATATTTGTGCGTATCTACCTTTACAGTACAGCTCTCCATCTTTGTCCGTCACCGTGGTCGATTCCAGGCTTTTCCCACAGATGGCGCAGCGGAAGCAGGTTTTATGCCAGGGCTGCAGCAGCAGTGAGGGAGAGAACTGGTGTTATGTGTCTGGAAACAGCAAATCCACGGGACAGAATAACATTCCAGAAATATTCAGTCTTCTGGGCGCGAGGGGTCGTACCTTCCCGGCTCCCATCACCTTCTCGGCTGCGTAGACGGCTCTGGAGCAGCGAGGGCAGCGGTCCGAACTTCCAAACTTGGAAAACTTACCAGCGGCGGTGGCGTTTGCAGGAGGCGGATGTGGTTGAGAGCTGAAAAGAACAATGATTACATGATGAGAAACCTGGCCTTTCATGCTGGTCTGTCTGCAAATGCAACCCAAGAGTCGTGTTTGTTGCAAATCCTGCACCCTGAACGGGGTCATGTGGCGTGGACACGTACTCACGAGGCTGCAGGTCTTCGTTGTATCCTGGAGGATCCGAGCTCAGGGCCCCGGCTCCCTGCCCGTAGCCGTAGCCTTTGGGCCCGTATTTCTTGCCGTAGCAGGACTTGCAGTAAATCTCAGACTCGTGCGCGGCCACCGTGATGCTGTCCAGCCCTTTCCTGCAGCTCACTGAGCCAAAGACACATTTTCACACATTTCAAGCAGCTGCTCTTCACTGGGTTTAATGGTCTCAGTCTGTCCAGACTGGGAGGGTGATGGTGGGGCAGTGGTTGTTGAAAAAGGCCGCACCTATCTGCTTCTATCAGTCATCAGTTGCATTACACATAGTCAGATGTCTTCTCTTTCTATTTTTAAGAGCGCGTGGTAGCTGCTGGAGTAAAGATGAACGCTTGCAGAGGGATGAGGTTATCAGCGAGGCCTTACACACCTCCCACTGGACCAATGAAACCATCACCGAGCCTCACATCCAAGCAACAACAAGAGAAAACACACATTAAGAGCCCAGATCTTGGTTTACAGGATTAAACGTTCTGCATGAGGAAGAGCAGATTGATGACAGAGAGGACCAGCAACAACCAGTCTGCCAGGAGAGGCTCGTGAAGGTGGACGGTTCCAGGTCAGAGGTCAGAGGTCAGAGGTCAGGCCGGATCTCATGCTTAGCTAATCTCCACAAAAGGACCAGATATGAGAAACAGAAGTGAGAATAACAGCTGCTCACTGCAGATGAAGCAGGTCTTGTGGAAGCTCCTGCTGTTGCACTGGATCTCCTCGGCGTGGTACACCGTCTTCTCGCAGGCCGCACATTTGGCTCCACCCCCCCAGTTCGGCATCTTTTTAGGGAAACAAAGCGAGTTGCTCATTTAATTATTGAGCATAATGAACAGAATCACCTTTGACCTTTGATGCAGATCAAAACTTTGTTGTTTTAATATGTGAGATTACGAGGACAATGGAAGCGCCGCATTCTTTCTGAGGGCTCATTTTCCCTGGAATTTTTGAAGAAAAAGTCTAAAATGCCGATATTAGTGAATGAGAGTGTGGAGAAATGTCCTCAAACTGTCCAGTCTCGTCCTCTGGAACGTCTCTTGGTTGCACAGAGTTGCTCAGAATAAACTGTGATAATTTATCATCGTCAGTCCTTTACCCTCACGTCTTCTCGGGTCTTTTTCAGCCTGGTTTCCTCTTCAAGTTGATGTTGTCGTCGCGGGAGACGCATCCGATGGAGACCTGGCAGCACCTGCAGGTTCGGAGTCCTGTTTTATACCTCTGTCCGGGGCCCGGCCCCCCCCTAGCATTTCTCTATTTGCACTGGTTCCAGTCAGTTTGTGTCATGACAACAACACCTCTACACTCTGGTTACCTTCCAATCGCGTTTCCTTCCGATCATTTTTACCCATATTTGGCTGTAACGTAAACTACCCACGCTCATCTGTGCAGTGAACGTTCTCCACCATTCCACCATCTAGGTCACCGTTTTACAGCCTTCAGACTTTCGACCTCTCTGAGCAACATTAGCACCCTTCAATGACCTCGCTGATCCAACTGCTGCTCCTCCCTGACGCTTTTTTCAGTTGTTGTGAGCAATAACAGCTGAAGTTTGGCTGAATCATCGGCGGCTTCCGGTGGTTTCAGTCCACCAGAAGCCGCATTCCAGCGCGTGCCGGTATCAGGGGCCGCCCGCCACCCTCGCAGCGCCGCTATGTCAGCTTCCAGGAATAGATGCTTCACTTCAACAGCAGACAGACAAAAGCCCAGCCTGACATCCATCCTTCAATCCTCTGGCCTCCGCCTGGCCTGCTGGAGCCGCTCCCAGCAGCCACTGGGAGAGGCTGGAGAGGTCCCCAGGACACACACACACACACACACACACACACACACACACACACACACCAGGGGATTTTGGTCAAGTTTGATCAGGTTAATGTTCATGTTTGTTCTGTGGGAAGAATCCAGGGAAACCTGGGAGGACAGGCGAACGGCCCGATCCACAACCAGAGCCAGAACCTTGGTTTTGGATCGGCTTCCTGGTCCATTTAATGGTGCTGGAAATTTCAGCTTCCTCAAAAACTAAAGAAAGCACCTTTTCTTTCCTAAAGTAAAAAGGTAAGAATGAATCAGGAATTGAAAAAGTTGAAAGTCTTACCTCCGACCCAAGTCTGCGTTCTTTGCTTCCACAGTGGCGGCGGACGCGGGCGCGGCGCTTAAATACTCGGCCCAGGCCCGCCGCTGACGCTCGGATGAAACCATGCTCCTAAAATAACCCGTGACAAAGAGAAGCCCTCTGGCCCTCCATCAGAGGCTCAGAGGGGCCCGAACATCAGCCCCTCAGACAGACAGCTGCAGCCACGAGGCCCGCTTTATAGGTCCAGAACCAGCGGATCTTTCATCAAAGCTCATATTTGCTGAAAAAAGCCAACGATGTGGAGATTCAGGTTATTTATTCTGTCAAAAACGTTCCCTTCATGTGTAAATACGTGACCCTACCAGCAGCCACCGCTCCAGTCCTCCCATCATACCCAGTTAAAGTCCAGTTATCAGACAAAAACAGACCAGGTTTGTAAAAAAATGACTCAAAATTTATTTAGCGTTTTACATTTACCAGGAAAATAAAAATAAATTCCTTTATAAATTAAACTCAGAACATCTGATTAGGCTTAGAACGAATCACAAATATTCACATTGTTTTTAAAGTGTGGGGGGCTCAACAGAACCAGCTTTTATTAATTTATATTAAAGTCAGTTATCTCCATCTGACTTGTTTCCTTTTATATACTGGGAATAAATGTACTTCTTTACTGGCCATTAATTTATTTAATTTTAACATTAATAACCGAGACTGGAAGAAAACAACTTTTCCTCCATTAAATGTTCTAGTTTAATCCCGATTCAGACCAGACTGACCCAGCACCATGTAGAACAGTGGTTATCTGCTCTGATCAGATGATCAACGCCCCCCCAACAGGTCAGAGTTCTCCTCAGGGGTCCTCGGTGGACACGTGCAGCTTCCTCTGAGGGATGTAAACAGTTCTGGTTGCCACGTGCGCGCTGGCCGGTACCACAGCAGCCAGAGGGGAGAGGGGCACAGGGGTGTGGAAGAAGCTGGGCTGGGGGAGCCCCGTCCCCTTAGGGGTGGTCAGGAGAGGCTGGAGGAGGGGGGGGGGACAAAAAAGGACCAACAGTTATTCAGAAGATTCATTACAGACGTGCTTTGTTCCTCAGGACCGCTCACTGCTTCCTGTTTTTACCTGCTGGACGCCGATCAGGGCCACCTGCCCGGACACAGCCTGCTGGAGGGGCAGGGGGGACACGGGCTTGACGAAAACCATGCCTCTCTGCTGCAGGCTCAGCGGGCCGGCCAGGGCGCTGAGACGCTCGGGAGTGTGGCCCGCCGGACCGGAGCCTGAGATCAGGCCCAGGTTCTGCAGGGTGAAGTTGAGGATGGCGGGACTGGGGCTGTGCAGGCGCTGGGCCTTCTGCGCGTGGTGCGGCGAGGCAGCGGCCGAGGCGGGTTTGAGGAGGCGGATGCTGGTGGGTGTGACCTCCTGGGCTGGGGGAGCTCTGGATCCTGTTGGGGACAACCACGGTCCAGCTGGTGCTGTTATTTCTGAAGGAGCGGCCAGACACCGTCAGCGGCTGCGTCCTTACCTGCGGTCGGTGTCTGGTAGATGTTGTACGTCGGGGTTGAGGCCCTGTTGTCTTGGATTTCTGGATGGGACAGGGGGATGTAGTATCCAGCTGGAACCAAAGCCTGGAAGCAGAAGAACACACGCTCAGATCCCAGCGGGCCTCTGGGGCGCGGGACAGCCTGGGAGGGGTTAGAGCCGTCACCTCAGCGTGGATCCGTCCGGGCGTGAGGGGAACCACCCGAACTGGCGTTAGACCCGACTCGCCCTCGTTCACGGCCTTGTCCTCCCGGTCCAGGAAGGTCTCCAAGCTCTGCTCCAGCATCTGATTGGCTGAAGCTCCACCAGGGGTGTTGAGGAACTCTGGATCCAGGTGGAGGGCCCGGGTGGGGTGTCGGCTGGACGGCTGGGCGCCTCGGCAGGACTTGAGGCGAGCCTGCAGGATGCCGCTCAGCTTTGGG
This sequence comes from Arothron firmamentum, assembly GCA_016586285.1. Classification (NCBI taxonomy): domain Eukaryota; kingdom Metazoa; phylum Chordata; class Actinopteri; order Tetraodontiformes; family Tetraodontidae; genus Arothron; species Arothron firmamentum. The sequence goes on from BJFM01006614.1 coordinate 13,807, forward strand.
GACGCGTCCTGAAGGAAGACAATCTTTCAGAAAAGGAAGACAAGAAGACATCAAAGCGTTTTTTCCTCAGCATTTTGAGGCCGTTACCTTGGATTCGGGGCCCGGCCTCTTGGCCTTTGGAGGGCTGCCTTCACAGGCGGAACCAGAACCCGTCCGCTTCTGCAGCAGAGGGCTGATGTCCGCCCTCCTGCAGGTGGACTGGGCCTTCAGCGCACACCGAGCGCTCGGACTCTGGCCCGTCTTCTCCTCGAACGTCATCGAGCGCACGGCGAAGCTCGTCGGCTGCGGCCGGGCCAGCGGGTTGGGTTTGGCGGAAGGCGACTCCAGATAGATGGCGTAGGGAGCGCCGCCTTGTTGCTGCGGCAACAACACGGGGATCAGAGACGGGCAGTGCGCTGGGATGTACGCCACAGTAGCTGCAGGCAGGACAGCCAGAGGAGCGCCGGGGGTGCGGCGAGCAGCGGCGCCCACGCTGGGGTCTGTAGTGGGAGTGGAGAGCAGCGGGGGTTCTTCCGGACCAGAGGGCCGTCCCGGATTCACAGCAGCAGGCTTCTGACCGCCACGACCAGTCCTGCAACAGGAAGCGGACTTTTACTGGCAACGGTCAGGAGCGGCGTTCCCCCCGTCAAACCTTCTCATGCAGAATTCTGCCTGGTTTTTTAAAAATCTGGACTAAACAGAACCGCACTCACGCTTCTTCCTGGTCGAGCTCAATCTTACAAATAGCAGCAAGTTGGGCCATTTTGTTGGGAAAGTCGGCACTTGATGCATCACCTGAAGAAGGAAGCGAAGTCGTCAGGACTCAGGAAGGACAGGCCGAGGCGGCGCCCCCGCTGAACTCACCCAGGGAGCTCTTGACCGGGCTGCTGGGGGCCGAGTTGATCTTCCTCCGGTCGTCCTGAATGCTCTTGGCCAGTTTTATGAGCGACGGGTGTCGGGTGAAGCTTCGTTTGGTCCCGGGGGAAGAAAACAGCTTTTTGGCGCAGTTGTCTTTGACGGCGCGAGGCTCCAGCACGGCTTTGCTTCTGGGCGGCCGTTCAGACGCGGAGCCTTTAAGGTCTGCGGCTGACGCCAAGCAAACAGGTGGACAGCGAAATGTAAATAAATATGTCGACGAAACCGCACGGCGAAATATGAAAACCCCACAGGAGCCGGTACCTTTGACAGGCGGGAGGTCCTCGGGTCCGACCCACTCGAACGCAGGCTTGCGCCCCCTTTCTTCTGTCACGTGGACTTTCTCGATGAGCTTGAGGCTTCGCAGCACGTTAGCGATGTCGTACAGCCGGCGCACTTTGGCTGCACGGGAGAAGAATCGGGTTGCAAATGCGGCTCAGTCCAGCTGAAGGCTGAGATTCTAGACTCACTCTTGAACTTGTTCTTGTCCTGATCGGCGCCTTGGTCCTCTCCGATCAGGATCTTAGCAGCCACGTCCAGACTGACCACGCGAGGGTTCGATACCAGGAAGAGCATGACAAACTTCTGACTCATGACCCTCAGCGATTTGTCCTTCCGACTGTTGACAGAAGCTGATGCGACAAAAAAAAAATGAGCGTGTGGTCCATGTTTTCATGGAAAAAGTGAATAATGTCAGCAGGCATTCCTCACCAGCTTTGAACTCCACTCCTGGAAGCTCCACGAAGAAGAGCTCCTTGTGCCCCTGCTCCCTGTCCTCCCCCTCCTGCTCCCTGTCCACGTTCTCCTTCTCCTCGTCCTCAAAGTCCCGCTCTTCCTCCAGGAGGCGCTGCCGGATCTGCTGCATCTGCTGGCCGTACCTGTGCTCCTCGCCCACCTTTTTCAGGATGGCCAGGGTCTCGGCCAGCTTGGTCCGGCCGTGCCACGCGTAGCGGTTCTTGGCAGAGCGACTCACAATGTGGAGGCTCTCCAGCACGTTCATGATGTCGTAGATGCGTCGGCGTTCCACGTCTGCGGCAGCAAACAGATTCGCCGGTTACTACACAACCCATTTTTAGTGATCCTACAGGGATTCTGCAGTCAGCCATTAACCTCTGAGGGAAAAGGAAACCGCGTTTGACCATTTTTAGCTTGCGCTGATGACATACTCAGCTCGGTAGCGACATCATCCAAACAGATGTCGTTGTTCTCTGCAGGATTTGGATAATCTGGGTAGCGGGCGAGAAATTTACGACAGAGCAGACCCAGGCTCTTTTCTTTCCTGCTGATCCACCTTTCAGAATCTTCTCCAGTTTCGGTGTCCTGCCGGGAAAAAAGTAAAAGGCATAGTAAGGATCATAGACACGCGGGCATGAAGGTCGTCCTTTGGTGTCTGTTTCCGTACCTGAGCAGAGTCCACACATTCTCGCCTGTCGGCGTCCATACCCAGCTCCTTCTCTCTGTTCCTGATGTCTGGACTAGCAGCGCTGATGAGCATTTTCAGGTTGGACGTTGGTGTCCAGGGATCTACAGAACCAACCTCTCTTCCTTTTTTAGGTGTTGTGAGGGGACCCATGACTAATAGGCCACTGTCTTCACTAAAAACTGCCCCAATGATTTTTTTTTTTGGTGTATTTGTACGGGCTTTGCTTAATAAAAGGTCATCATCCTAAACAAGTAAAAAAAAGCAAAAAAACAATAGCATAATATTATTTTGAAATTCAATTTCTCTTTGGTACATTTATGAATGCACTTAGTGAACTGTTTAAGGTCTAAAACTTGATATTTCCCACATAATGATGGGACTTTGAAATAAATAAGATAATTGAAGTAAATGACTAATTTCAAGGAAAATGCATAAAAAAAACCTCGCCAAATCTCAAAAATAACAACCATAGCGTTTCATTTCTGTAAAGAAAATCTAAAACTGACTTGCAATTTAATGAAGTAACTGGTTATTACATAATACTTTGAGAGCACTGCACCGCTTTTTAGTCCGTAAATTTCATTTTTAGAACTTTTCAAATTTAAATAGCAACTAAAGGTTTTGTTTGGTCATGTTTGTCCAAAAAAGATAAATAAGAAACGCAGTTAATTCTCAAAAGCACTAGTTGTGTTGGCGGTAATCGACGTGCCGTCCAACGAATCGCCGCGTTCAACGGACTAATGGTCCCGCCCCTTTTCCATTAGAACAGCCAATGGGAGCGCAGCTCGGCGGAAGTGGAAATGGCATCCCGCGCAGGTAGAATGCTTTTGAAATCCTTGGCGCGGAATGTTGTAATCGCGGCGTCTCACTTTAAACCTACGCGTTTATTAAACTTTATAAATTGTATCCACACTAAACACCTTTAGGTTATATATAGACACGGTTATGAAGCTAACGATTCATTCCAACGTCAGGATTTTACGGATTAAGCTGCGAGCGCCCGCCGTTTAAGGTACGAGTTTAACCTGCATAATAAAACACCAAACCGAGAAATCTCGAATTAATTCAGCAGTAACAGCTTTCTAAAAAGGCACACAAGTGATATTTTTAAAACAGACGTCAAGCCAAGTGATGAATATGGAGGGGTAACGAGACGACACCGAGACAACTTTAGCTGAAGTGGATCTTTTAAAATGAGCACACGAAGATTAAAAGCGTTTATAGACTCACCCAAATCCAGAAGGAAGCCACTTTCAAGAATGTCCCATTTTCCTTGTAAAATGTAAATAATGTGGAAAAAACAGAGGGTCCAAGTACTTCAAATACAAGAAGCGCCACATAAAAAGAACAGTAGGGTACAATTGTACACCATTTAGGCTGACCAGCAAGTCACGAGTGATACCCTGTTGGTCAACTTTACTCCAGTGGAGAAAAAAGTTTGAGAAAGCGATGACCAGAGATATCGCCCAGCCCAGTGTGCGCATGCGCCATACGTCAGCATAGCACCACCCCCCACTTCCTAGGCGGGCCCTCCGCTGATTGGCTACTGTACATGTTGCTCAACTCTCGGTTTCACGCGCAGTTTTTCATGAGGTAACATTACTCCGTTTACTTTATTCTTCCCTGTATTGTCATTTACAATTTATTTAACTGGTAAAGCTACAACCTATGCGTTGGTTTAAAATTCGAACCTTCTTTTTGTAAGAGTTTTGCTAAATAACATTTAAAACACAAAATTCCTTAACTAAGTATTTTTTTTAATCTGTGATGGCTACATAAAGGAGAAAGTAACTAAACTTTTTCTAGTACCTTTCATTATTACTTTCAATAATGTAATACCTAAAATATTTCTAAAATTCTATACTTCTGTTTTAAATGTAGTGTCTTCTTTATTTCACTAGGTGGCCTTGTAGCCCACGCCATCCTCAGTCTCCATGGAAACCGATGGGCGCCTTCAAGGATGTCGGGAGATACAAGTAGCCAGTGACGTAATGTTAAAGGATGCGCGAGAGAGAGGGATTGGGACGCTGACGCTGCATTCAGGCGCTTCCGTCAATTAAATTATCCACTGTAACGGGGATAGTTAGTCACCCAGATTGGTTTTGACAGGGAAACGTAACAGAAAAATACATGGAAATGTCAAATCATTCTCAAGAATAATGTTTGGAACTCATTTCTGCTGCGGCTTCCTGAATAAATAACGCTTATTCTGTCATATCAAGATGTAGCTTTCCATTTTCCTTACAGGTTTAATTTTTGAACGATTCATTCCCCGAATGTTCACGTTATGTTTTACATACATTGCCTGGACAAGTATCTATTAGATGATAACGCTCTTCTGTCTGTGGGCTACGACCTTAAAAACTTCACATTCGTTGAGGAACCCCGACGTTGCCGACGTTTTCCACGGTACGTGAACGCAGCAGTTGGCAGTTTCGCTCGCAGGACGGAGACACGAGGCAGGAGCGTCTCCGCCGGGAGGAAAACACGCACAGGTGATGAGGTGAGCGTCGCGTCTGCTCACACACCGGCTGCTCCGCCAGACACATTTCTTTATTAAGTTTGTCTGAGGCATTCAGTTTGTGTAAAGCGTGGAGCGGCCGAGGGGCGATCTGACCGAGTCCTGCAGGGATGCTGCAGTGGCTCCTACCGCCGGAGAGGAATTTCCCTTTCAGCTCCAACATTTGACTGAAGATTCAGTTCAGTTTTGTTTTTGTTTTTTTTTTTTGTTGTTGTTTTTGATTTATTTTATATTTTTGATGCTCGAGTTTGCGAGTATAAAAAGTTGTGTTTAGTGATTTTTTTTAATGCTGTGAATGGCGCCGCGCACACCTGCAGCAATCAGCTTGTTAAGACGCAAAGTGCTCATTGTAATTTCTTATCCATAAATTTGCTACTTCATTCGTGCAGAAAAACAAAACAGTTTAATCAGTTTCTGACACCAGTCTGATGCTTTTTTTTTTCTTTTTTCAGCAGAAGCTCCTGTTCGCTGTCTGGACCCGGTAGCTGACCTCTGAGCAGTAGCTGACCCCTGATCCGACACCTGCCTGCACCGGATATTATCTTCTCTTGTGGCTGGATGCTGCGGGGAGGAAGTGCACGGTGTGACGCCTCCATGTCTGCAGCTATGCTTCCGAGGACCTCCCTGGATATCTCGTCTTCTTGTCTCCTGCCCTGATGTTCTCCACAGTCCAGCCGGCCGGGAGTCAGAGACGAGAAATGAGCGAGACGAGGCGAGCAGCTGGGGTCACATCCTCGCCCGGGTCTGGCATCATGGAGCAGAGCTGATAGACGGACCACACTGACGAATTTCGCACACATTCATGCACCGCGACTGGGAACCAAGCGGGTGTAAACACTGAGCAGGTGTCGCCCTGTGGTTGTGCCTGGATAGCAGCAGAGAACTGAAGCACCTGCTCACTGATGGGAAGATGGAGGCTGGAGCAGAGGCTAGTCCACAACATCTTCCCAGGAGGAAAGCCGTGCTGCACTCCTTGGAGGACCAGAAAAGGGTGAGTTCATGACCAATTCCTGTCTGAACAGACCTGCCTTCGTGCTCGGTGCATCCCATAGTTACGGGGAATCTAGTTAAACTAAACTGTTGCTCCTTAATTAGCTAACCTCTGCTGAGACTGCACATATTTAAGCAGGCACGGACTTCAGCTTTGCACTGTTTTTCCCTGGCATACCGCACAGCTTGAGTTGGATCTTGTTTGGATAATGAGAGCCAGTATCAGGGACATTAAACGCGCTCAGTGTTGAATATCTGCTGTTTTCACTCGACGCTCGGCGATGTGAGATTTGTGACAGATCCTAACGGGAGCACCAGGGACGGCCCTGTAAAAGCTAAGCAGATGTCACCCCACATTATTCTTTATTTTAACGCTCAGGCAGGGCTGAATCTCCTCCTCGTGTGTGCAGTGAACTCGGATGCTGCTGATTTTACTGCTGTAATTAACAATGTTGTAATAAGACATGAAGGATCTCCTCACGCTCACGGCTGATCGGTGGGTGGAGGTTACTGCCTGAAGTCTTGATGGTTTTGTGGAGGTTTTACGGCAATAAAGATGTTTATAATCCCTCACCTGTTGCTGTGGAGTCATAACAGGCAGCAGTGGGTTAATCTGACTGGTTATAACATTTCAAATGTAGAGGAAGATTTAGAGCTTGGCTGGTGTGTTGCCCCTCACCTCAACCTGAGGGAAGCTCTTTTGATTATGATAATGAAATGGATGACTCGGCCTGAGCGGTTCCTCCTCAGCCCACCTACCGAGTCGGTCAAACGGACCTAAAGACGAGCCCCACACTCCTTTCCTGGGTCGGTCTCGCTTCGTTCTTTTACGGCCCTCCCTCCCGTGAATTATTGATTTGATCAGGTGTGTTAAATGAATCACTGGGGATTATGTAGAACATGAATATTAATTGCTGCATGCAAAATCCCAGCTGCTGTTTTCCAATTTTCCACATGACAGAGCTGCTATCTGGATACTAATTGACACAATAAGCTGCAAAAAAACCCCCAAAAATGCTCATTTCTGACTAGTTGATGGTTTAATTGGCACCAAGCGTTAGTGGAAGACCTGCCCATTGTTTTTTTGTTGCTGTGGAAACCAACCTTGACCCTGTTCATGATTTAACCCTGCCACACACACACACACACACACACACACACCCACACACCCACACACACAGACACACTCACTCCCAGTAGAATCGGATGGGCCACGATGGAGCTTGATGCTCTAGAAATGCCTCATTCTAGATGATCTAAGTGGTGGTTCGTGGTCATCGTCTGGAACCTGTTGAGACCAGACGCCCTTCAGACTCAGCCCAGAGTGACCTTCCCTCCTAACGGCCACCAGCCGACTTCAATAAATTGAAAGCAGCGTGCTCGGAACCTGTACACGTTGGCTGCTGTGGTAGCGGTATAACCTGGGGCTTCGCTGAGGTTCAACACCCCCCCCCTCAATTACCTCTTCTGTGCGAGTTCAAAATGCTACATCAGATATCCGGCCCAGTGGGAGGTAATTGGATTTTGTCCCTTTGTCGGTTTGCTCTGGCTCTCCTCCGCTATATATTAATGCTCATTGAGCAATCATGAAGCCACAGATGGAAGCAGAAGAGGGGAATCAGGGGCGCATTGTTCTGCGGAGCACGGAGGGTTTGAGCTGCAGACGCTACCTGTGCACCTGCAGGGATGAGACTGGATCTCAGGCTGCTGAATTGTGCAGCATGTTCAGTCAAGAATCCTGCAGGATGTGTGTAACCTTTCCAGCTGTTTGAGGCGTTTCCTCATTGTGTGACAGAAGGATATGATTTTAATCACATTCAGATTTAACCGGATTGTCAGACGCGGGCCGCTCGCTCTCGTCCTGCTCTTTTGACGGCGTCCCCTCGCACGGATAAGCTATTTAATCCCGACATTACACCGAATAATCCGGCGCCCTCGCAAAAGACAGCCAGGTTTCATGTCACAGCTGTCATTGCTGATTCTCTGCTGCGGGTCTGAGTCAAAGCCCATTCAGCGAGGGTGAGCCCGGGCTGCGGGGCCGGTCAGCTGACCTTTGATTGACAGTATCTGACCGCTGCATTTACAGCCGCCGTCGAGCCCCTCAGACTGAATTTAGATCCAGATGTTGACAGTATGAACTGCATCAGCTCACGCATTTGCATGAAAACAAGATGGCGGCTATTAAGAGGTCCAGTTTGTCATTGTGTCAGAGCGGATCTGACAGCCGATAACAACCCCCGCCCACAACAAGATGATGAAGGGCATCTGAAAAGGTGAAAGGCAGACTTGTGTAATGGAATCCATTATTGATGCAGCTCATTGGGGATGAAAGGAAATGTGACACTAATTGCTCAATCAGAACCATTCAAATATCTGTATTTATGTTCATTATTCATATCTGGCTGCTCATTAAGAGGCCTTTGATACGGTCGGGTGGGGTTCTGTAGGATAATGAGGTGTTTGTTGTCGTGCTGACGGCTCCTCTGCTGACTCCAAACGCCTCATAATTAGCTCACAGAAACAAACGGGTGGGAAAAGCTTCCCTTTCGCTCACTCGATGGACGTAATCCTGAACCCCCAGGATACGCTCCAGGAGAGAGCTCCTTCCCACCAACCAATGCACCGCTCTGCCTTCGATCGTCCCAAAATTAGGGCTCTTAATTAATCTTTGGCACAGCTGTTGCACAGAGAATATGTAACCACCCTGGTGGATGGTGCGGGAAACCAACCCCCCAATGAGGATCGGAGGTTGACTGAAATCCTGCTTGATGGACTATTGACAGAGGAAATATGTTGAAGAGGCTGTAAATTGGTGCAACTAGAGATGATGATGAAGCTCTAAATGATGTTTGGCCCCACCTTCTTGAGAGGACATGTTAGCATGCTAGGTGAAGGGGGGGTCTGGACCTTTTTCTAACCCATCAAGCTGACAACCCTCTTCATTTGGCTTTTGGAGAGATGATTTGTGAGGTTCTGTGGGCCGTATTAAATCATTAATCGGGCCACATTTGGGCCCCGGGCCTCAGTTTGCCCCCCCCCCCCTCTGCTGTCGGTGCTCCTTTTCTCCAGCCAGCAGTCCTTCATGTCAGATGTTTATTGAAATATCTGACAGTCCTTCCAAGCATGGAGGAGCAACTGTCACATGTCATGTTTGTGTAATCCCACCAGCAGCAGACGTCTGCGCCCCCTGTGGGACCAGCCTGTTTGAACTCTATCGGGAGGTGTCGAAGGTTAACCACATTAACTGCTTTCTACTTCCTCTTCTTCTTGAAACGGCTATTTTTTTAAACATTGTGTTTAGCGTGAAAACACACTGAGATTGAAGAGCTGCCTGATGTTTCTTCTGCATCAAGATATGGTTGTTGTTTTATATGACACACATTTGCGGGTTGTTGTACGAGATCCTCAAAGGCCATTAGACGGAAGAGGAGGACGTACAGTCGGCCATGTTGACCAGGATGTGCGGTCGCACCCTCACCGAGCAGCAAACCTGTTCCCCATGACCCCCCAACACCTGAGCGCTGTCACAAACACGCCAGCTCAATGAGATGGAATTCCAGGGAGGTTAGACGGCAGGATGACGGGCGAGCAGGCGCGTGAGATCATTTACACCACCGTCCTTGTGTCGCTGCTCCTTTGTCTCCTCGGTCACGCTCCCGTCGCTGCTGCTCGCTAACCAAGGCAGCAGCGGCGGCGGAGGAGGAGAGACATGGGATGGCTGGTGAGGGGCTGCGTTTGCCCAGTCATGCAGCACTGACGAGCGCCGGGGCTCAGGGGTTTTGACGGGGGAAGGGGAGGAAGGGGGGGGG
>BJFM01006614.1:24890-35083 GCA_016586285.1 Arothron firmamentum
CTCTGTGCTGCTAGCAGGTCAGTGGAGCTGAGCATCTTAAAGATGCGTAAGTTCCCCAGCCTGCAGAGGTGGAAGTACGTCGTTGTGACCGCGGGCCCTTGTGCTCACCGTTTTCGAGGTGCAGGCTGATTTGTTGTGCATCTCCGTCGGAACCGTTGGACTTCCGATGTTAATTGGAACCATTTCTGCTGCTGATCGTTGCCGTGCTTTTCTTCTGAATACAACCGGGCCGTAAATCAGCGTAATCGCCTGCAGTAACGAGCCTTTGGCCACGTGGCGGCAGCATGAAATATTCACCAACACAACATTGACACTTTTACCATACATATTTGTTTTTACTTTACAACATTTTGAAGAAATTGACAGTTTTTCTTCCAATGGTAGCGACAAAAGCGCTCATTTCACAGCTGCAGATTATAAAGTTTATCTTCTTCTTGTTTTCATATGAACGTTTGATCGATTGCTGCTAGTTAGCTCACTGGTGGCTGATATCTTAGACACAAGATATGTAATCTAGAGTGGTAACCGAGAGTTTCCGCTCCCAGGAGGCGGTGTCGCGGCCCCCCTGCTGGCTGGCAGCTGCTGCCTCAGCATTATTTTGGAGGGCGGTGCTGCAGGACGGAGCTCTGCTGCTACTGAGGTCCTGGAATCCCAGGAGAGCGCCGAGCCGTGTTACAACAGATGTTTTTCAAGACATAATCAATGTAAATAAAAGACAGCTGGGGCGACAGACAGGCCAGGGGTTGTGTTTCTGGGGAGGGAGCAGCCCACTTGTAAATATTAATGCAACATGAATCATTACAGCCCTTAAAGTTTGAAAGTGTTTTGAATTTTCAATAGGTTTTTAACTCCAAAATTTGAAAAAAAATCACCCAAATCTTTCAAGATGGAGGGTGAAAGCATTGGAAGAAGTTATTTCATAGCTTCTCTACATAGATAAAAGTGAGGCAACAGTTTATTTTAATATAATATGCTTTTACATTCCGGGATGCTGAAAAAAAAAAAGATGTGTGAAGAAGCAGAGAAGAGGATCCTCCTCCACAGGATTTAGTAAGACGATTCCTGAGACTATTAATGGCTGCTCCATCATTGATCACCTCCAGACCAAAACACTTTAGCTCTTCATTTGTACCTCAGCGTATGTACCTCGCGATCAATAGCGCCTCTCCAGACACAGTTGCAAAGAAAGGTCGAAGGTGTCTCCATGAAAGCGTCGTCAGCCAGCTGTTAGAGGTCAGGCCCTCTGCAGAGGTCAGAGGAGACGCAGGACGTCTCGCCCGGTGCCGGCCGGTTCAACGCCCGCGTGAACATTTCGCACGCGTCCTCCCAAGAGACCGGAACATGTGAGAATATGGAGGAAAGGTAATGACGCTGGTCAGGTCTCCAGCAGCCCTCTTACCTCCGTCCAGGTCTCCGCCATTCATCCCGTTCCAAAGCAACCCCCCATTCTGGCATCACTTAGGCCTAATCAATAATGCTCTCTGCCGTTATCGATCCAGGAGGGGTGTATTCGCAGCTGCTGAGCCCAGACGTGGCCTCCTGCCTGGAATCACGGAGCCAGACACTTGATCAGCAGCACCTGGTCCTCGCCATCTCCTGCAGCGGAGGTCCAGGAGCTCCGCAATCGATCAGTGTGTTTAGGAAGTACTTTATCGTTCTCACCACCAGGTCTGAGAAGTCCAGTGTGACGGGAGGGTGCTGCGTCCCTCAGCGTGATTGATGGCTTCCTGAAGCTTCATATGTTGCCCGATGGGGTAAATATTGTTTGCAGCCGTTTCTATAAGGACGGCGGACTGTAACTGCATTCTGGGAATTCAATTATCTCTCGCTCTGCCTCCCTAATCTGGACATATTCGCCGCTGTCGGAGTCAATCAGTGTAATCAGATCCAAATCAAATCTCACACCTTTGAGGGTGATTGACTCGTGCACGCGTCGGGCCTCCAATGAAATGATTTCAATAACCTGCAAATAGCGTTAACGTCTCAGTCTTTCAAATCTGGCACGTTAATTTAATCAGATGATCCGAGTTAATGAAACACACGGAGCCTCATGCTCGTGATAGATTAGGTGTGATGCCAGAATTAGTGAGGAATGAGCAGATCCTGCAGAGGCTGAATCCAGCCCACCTGAACTCAGACTCCAGATCAGATCCCTCAACCGGCATTTTTATTTTTCTCTACCTGCTTTTTTTATCTTCTGCATGAGTAAAATGCCCCTTTAATGTTTAAAACAACATCCACTGAGGCACATTTCATGAAATTTGCTGAGATTATCAGTCATAATCAGCAAGTACAATTGTTTTTTTATGTCATTGGCTGTAGGAGCGCGTGTGGGAGGATGTAAATTTAAATACTCGGAGTCGACTTGTCTCTCGTCTTTGAAGGTTATTTTAGGTTTCTTTTCAGAAATGTTAATTTCCTGCTTTGTTTTTTCCCCCCAGTATAACTGGTGACAAGGGGGACTTTTATTTTCGTGTGTTTTGTGTTTGTTCTGGTGCAAAAGTTCTAAAGCGGCTTCCCATCCCGAGCTTTTTCCCTGGCAGGTGTGTGTGTGTGTGTGTGCCGTACCACTCAATTAGTGGCAAACAAGACTCTTTCTTCCCCATTACGGGCCTGGCGTGTCAAGCGTGCGCTTGTAGCAGCGCGCCGTGGCGGGGGTTCAAATCATTTTTCAAGCAGAAGCGTCTGTGTGCGAGCGTGACAGCAGAGGTCAGCCAGCGTGGCGCTGAAGGACATCTCAGTAATGTAATCTGGGCTGTTAGCTGGACTTGAGGGAGGCCGTAATAGCCTGCGAGTGCGGAAGCGCTGAAACCTGATCGCTGCTGCTCGTGTCCCCATCCGTGTAAACGCAAAGGAGCATTTCTTTATCTCCCATCAGCACGTTTACGCTCATCTGATTACAGAAGACCTAAATGGCGCTAAATGCTTTAAGCCTTTAACCTTTTATTCGTGCTTGACATTCGGAGGATGCTGGAGCATCTGAGCCGGAGTGATGCTTCATCTAACGGTGATCACAGTCGGGAGGAATCGATGAAAGAGCAGATAGAGGCCCCGATCAATACTCATCAGAGTTCCGCTGATCAAATATTTATCCAGGAAGAGAGCGGAGGATAGACTCCCTGCCCGCCCGTCTGGCCATCCACTTGTTGGCTGTTTCCTTCAGCATGATTTTTGTAGAAGCACTCAGACCAATTTAGCGCTCGTTGCTATGGAAACGACCCTTAGCAGATGCAGAGTGACCTCCTGTGAGAAAATGCATAAAAAGCTAATTATTTTACTAATTAATTGTTTTGTGTTAATGGCTGGGCGACAGCGTTGACTCGTCATTTTGGATATTTTAATCACACTACGAGCGACTATGTGTTTAATTGGTTTTACAAGCTGCATTCTGAGAGACTGATCTGCTCCTCTTTGATTTGGAAGGTTAAATCTCACCAGCCTTGCGGCAGATCTTTTATATTTAAGAAGCAAATGTGACATTTTTCCTTCTGAGAGACTCAGAATCGGTGGCGCCTTGACAGCTGATCTTCTGTGGATCGATTGGTCGTTGCAGGGGAGTCATTTCTCTAGCAGGATGCTGCTGGATTAATCTCTCATTATTTGTCTTGAAGTGGGTGGAGGCGCTGTCAGATATGGATGGTATCACCTCTGCTTTAATGGCGGTGCTGTAACGTCTTTGTGCGACGCGTCGCTGCTCTGTTGCAGCATTACGGTTGTCAGACTGTTAACAGCTCCTCCTCAAACAGCATTCATGCTAATCTCAGGATAACAGCGTGTAGAATCGTGTTAATTTATTGGGAGGTGGGAGGTTTTTTCTCTCTGGCCTCCGTCACCAGGGGGAAAGAGGAAAATCTGAAGATAGGGTTGTCAGGGCGAGGAGATTACAGCGTTGCTGCTTGTCCAGTCGGTGCTAATCGGCGTGTATTTATTTGCATCTCTCTGCTCATTCTCCCTCCATCTCCAGCGGGTTTATTGCTCTTTAACTTGTCAGGTTCATGGGGTTAATTCCCTGCCGGTGCTTTCTCACCCATTGAGCTCCTTTTTCCAGCTGCTTGAGCTATTGGCAGGCGCTTCTCAGCACTCTTACATCAGCCCTCCCTGTGGGAACTGTGGAGCTGGCAGGAGCCGGCGGAGAGGGGAGGAGGTGCTGCAGGAGAGGTGCAGGGGGTGCTGCCAGTTGGCTGCAACGGCGAGAAAGTCGGTGGGGGGAGGATGGGGGGGGGTTGGGCTGGGGAGACCCTCCTGGAGCCGCGGCGATAACGGAATGATGGCGTGAGATTCAGTGGCAGAGGGGCTGCACACCTCCATGCAATGGTGGGCAGGAGATAAAACACAACATTCTGACACATACAAACAGAAAGTCAACGTGTGTGTGTGTGTGTGTGTGTGTGTGTGTGTGTGTGTGTGTGTTTGTGTGTGTGTGTGTGTGTGTGTGTGTTTGTGTAGTAGGAAAAAGTTGAGTTCTGCAGCTTCAGCAGAGCAAAACATGCAGCACTAAATTGCGTGCATGAGGGCATGTGTGTGCGTGCGTGTGTGTGTGTGTGCGCGCGCGCGCGTGTGTGTGTGTGTGTGTGTGCTTACTTCAGTGGCTGAGAAATGGAATTGCCCTCACTTTTTCTGAAGTTAATGTTGAAAATATGCAAGAGCAGGAGTCAACTGAGAAGCACTGACGTGCTCTTATGTGCTTGTGTTAAATCAGTGTGTATGTCAGCAAATAAGACAGAAACCTCCAGGCCATGAATATTTTACAACATCTTTTCATACACGTGCACCTGTTCAAACCTAGCTATCTGGTGAAGGAAGCTGCTGCAGGTTCCTGCAGAGATCCATGCAGAGCTCCCTGGGTTTCTGCCTGTTGGACTCAGCTGAGCAGCTGCTGAAACACTGACGACTCTGCTTCATTCTGGGTGCTAACGAGCCGCTCTTCTCGTTTGCATAATTTCACTTCGATTACAGTAACACTTTTAACTTTCAGCCTCCTTGTCTGCTCAAGCTCGTGTCTATATGAATGGATGGTGAGAAGGTGCAGAGGGAGAAAAAAAAAGCTCGTTTATCACAACATGCTCCGGAACCTCCGAGGGTCACTGTGCTGTCCTGTTTCCTGTAATGAAGAAGCCAGCTGAGCCAATCAGAGCTCGCTTCCAATGAGGCCGCCCGAAGCTGCCAACCAATCAGACGCGTGAGCTCCGGCGGAGCGACGGGCAGAATTGATGAGTGGAGTAAGTCCTCGTGAAAGATGGCCATAAGCTGCCCGAGATAACGCTGAGGAACACTCGGCTCCGTGGAAACGCAATAAAGCCTGAACCATATCTGAGTGTTGGGAGGTGGGCGATAAAGATGCTATTGGAGGATGGAAAATAGCGCGTTGAAAAGAGAGAGCCTCCAGAGCTTTACACGCTGCGCCGGGCAAATGGGATTACGCTCGGATAACCGTTGTGGAATGTTGCGTGGAGGTAGCCGCCGTTCTCTCCCAGGACAAAAAAATCGAGCAGCGGAGGTGATTTGTGAGAGCGTGGCGGTGGAGGCGCGCAGGCGGGGCTGCCGTGAGCAGACCGCCGATCACGCCAAGGACACGCAGGCGCTCACCTTTTCACGTTTGTCAAAGTTTTATTGGACCGTACAAAATCCTGACGTTGGCGCGAGCTCGTTCTAGGCGGGCGAATCCTCTTCATTTCCCACGTCAGGAGATTTTTTTCAGAGGTCAGGCTGGATTCAGAAAATAGGCTGACGAGTCGAGCGACGAGCCGACGGTGTTGGAGGTCTGACGTGGCCCCGCTGGTTAATGTGAGATTTGCAATGCAGGATGGGAAACTGAACACCTGAGGATTTATGGCTCCAGGGAGGGTGATGATTGACGGGAACAACGAAAGGATTCTTCCACATCAGCTTCACGACTTTGGAATCATCTGGTTTTGCTCAGCTGTAGCTGAGAGGTTGTTGTTTTTTTTTGTCTGTGGGTGACACGCAGCCACTCCCAGGGCGAAAGGTCACAGATTAGTGGGCCATCGTTAATCTGGCCGCGCTTAAATAAGCGGCGTCATCATTCATTTTTCGTTTTTTTATTTGATTCCCTTCCGCTGGTCATGAAGCTGCAAGACTTTAAAGGGTTTTGTTACACTGGATGATGTAATTGGGGACTCAGCAGTAGCAAGAAACCCCCTAACTTCAAATCCACGACCTTGACTTAGTCAGACAGAGGTGAGACGGGATAAATTTAGATTTTTAACACTAAAACACAACATAAACGTGCAAAAAAAAGGCTCTTTGTTCCTGTAGATGCTCCTAAACATTAAACTGTATAAAGTGAAGACTCCTGCTGAACTTCAGCGTGCTGGAGCCTGGTCCGGAGGCCACTGGTGTGTCAGTGGTTTCCGTTTATCTTCGTTGTTGGTCTTAATGGTCGTGGCTGATGTTCGAGCTGAGCTGCTGATGTGGTCAAACACAGTTGTACGTTGAAACACCGCGTTTATATGTAAAAGCAATTTCATCGTTGGATGACTAATTCTGTTGACTAGCTGTCCCAGCCAGACAATGAAGAATAAATAAAAAACTGCATGTATGAATAATAATGAGGGATGGAAATTCCATACAGCTGCTGCAGCTGCCTGCAGGAGGGCACCAAGATGAATGCAAATGCAAATGAGCTGAGGTAGGAAGGGAGGATGATAAATATTGCATATAGTTTCACACAGAAAAGGTGAGTGGAAAAATGCTGATTTTTATCTCATTTACTTCAAAAATAGCCTGTCCCAGTTTGACCAGTTCATTCCCCTTCACTTTGCTCACCTCAGCTTTTCCGTTTCAGATCATCAGATTAAACAGAAAGAACACAGAAATAGATTGTTTACACTTGATTTTTCATGTATTTTACGAGGAGACAAAACAATTAAATGGAAAGAAAGAATAATGGAGAGATGGAGGAGGAAGAGTTTGTCTTTTTAGACCTGTGGATCCACCTCATCGATCCTCCCATCATCATCTTCTTCTTCTGGCTTTCTTTGTGACTGGTGGAGGTTTAAATTCCACCGTTTCTTTCTCCTTTTTTTAGAACGGCTTCTTTGTCATCATCTGCTGGCAGAGGCTCATTCCTCTGGTTCTCCAGCTGACGTAGCATCTCTCCATCTCCTGGTCTTGAGCTCAACTGCTGGACTCTCTCATTAGTTGCTTTTCTCGGGGTCCAAACGCTGCTTTCATCGTCGAGTGGGAGGATTTTTTTTGCTCATCATTGAACTGTTCCTCGGTCAGTTCCTGATGGGCCTCCTGGACTTTCCTCTTGTAGTTTCCCACCAGGGTTGCCAGTCGCTGCTGCTGCTGCTCCAACAGTTGGAGTTTTGCTTCCTCCTCCACCCTTTCCATGATCAGCTGACGCTTCTCCTCATCCAGCTGCTGAACTTGGGCTCTGTGTTTGACGTTGGTTAGCCTGTTGGTTAGCTAGCTCTCTGAGGCGTTCCAGGGTCAGTCCATTCATTTCCTCTTCCAGGTGCTGGACGGCTGTTTCATGGTGCGCCATGTTGCTCTCTGCTGGGCGGAAGTTTGAAGAACTCTGTCTGCGTTCCATCTCGTTGAACTCAGCAGCTGACATCAGCCGAATTTACAGGGTCAAGGTGGAGAACGCTTCTTTGATCTTTGGGGCTTTGATGTGTTGATATGTAAAGTTAGACAGTCACATCAAAGGCACATAATGACAGCAGAGATGCTTGATGGCTTAGATGTATCAAAGACAGGACATCAAAGACAGGTGATCAATGGTTGGATATTGTTGGCAGTTGAATTGTGGTCCATTTCTGGTGTGAAGGTGTTTAATGAAGTGTGAGGAAGTGTGTTTTCTCTCTTTTCCTGGTTTCTGACGCTGGCAGCTCCACTGCGGCGCCTTCAGGCTCAGGCTCATGTCCGTTGATGGCGGAGCCGTTTATCAGCTGATCTCCTCCGTGCTCAGACTGCTGCACTCTCCACATATGAGGCCAACTTCTGCCTCCCCTCAGGTGATGAGAAGATGATCAATATTCAGCAGTCACACCTGCAGAGAGCAAAACCAGCCTGCTCCTCTCCTCCCCGCTCTTCCTCTCCTCTCCTCTCTCCCTCTTCTCCTCTCTTCCTCTCTTCTCTTCTTCTCTTCCTCTCCTCTCCCTGGCGTTTCGTATTCATACCTGCATGTGAAAGTCTGTAGAGAGCAGCATCCTGATGAATCCCAGACTCATCTGTCTGTCTGTCTGTCCATCTACCTGGTTATTGACTGGTTGGTGGATAGTGGATGATGATAATAAAATATTAAAATGCACGGTGACCCGGTGAGAGATGGAATCAGGCTTTTATCAGAGAAAGAACGGGTGGCCAGGTTATCTGGAGGTGACCTCTGAATGAGGAAGACTCCTCCTGCCTCAGTTCAGATCTGCTGCACAAGTTGTTCACGCATGAGACTCCAGTTAATGTCCTGTCACACCCCAGCTGAAGCACATCTTTAATCCGTGTGTGTGTGTGTGTGTGTGTGTGTGAGGTAGTATCAGTGATCCTGGATTCCTCATCCTCTTTATAAATAATAAAACATGCAGTGTTTTATAAAAAAGAACCTCAGACTTTACCCACATTCTGACTGACTGACTGACTGCTGCTCCATTATACATCACACAAGCTGTGTGTGTGTGTGTGTGTGTGTGTGTGTGTGTGTGTGTGTCGGACTGAGGGCGCTGCCTCACTCTCAGACATGAAGCTTCAGACGTCTGGAGGTGTGAAATCTTCTCCGCACGCTCACTTCTGCGACTCTGACGCTCTGCCTGAGTCTGCAGGTGAACGCCGACCAAAAATAGACGTGTTTGATTAAGAAAAGACCGGAGATGGAGAGAGACAAAGAGATGCAAACGACGCCTGCGAGTGCTGCAGAGGTACCAGCTCAACCTGAACACGAACGAACCGTAATCCTCCCATTTCCATCACAACCGATCATCAGGGCAGCGCATGTATGAGAGGAGCTGGGATGGAGACCCGCCGCCCTGACCTTTGAGAGCGCGGAGGGCAGCTGGGAGGACAATGGAGGGCGTGTTTAGAGGGGCTGGCGGAAGATCTCCCTGTGTGAGGATGAGGCAGCGGGGAGGAGCGGCTGGGTGGATGTCAGAGCTCCAGGCTGGGCCGTCCTCCGTGAAGCTGTCCTAGCAAAGGTTTTGCACCCGCAGCAGCCTGATGATGATCCTCAGATGGAGGATGTGACGCCACAGCTGTCCACGCCCTTTTTTCCCCCGACTCTTCTGTTGTTTCTTCTCGTCTGTCTTCAGCTTTTCCCTCCAGAGCCTGGTGTCTCCTGACATTAATTGCTGGTGCGCGTCACTCACGTGCGTGGACACGCGTGATCTCCGCGCAGACAGACCCACGCGTGGGTGGGCTGTTGCCACGGCGAGCCGCTGACGCTCGTCCTCAGGGCTTCGTCCCGCCTGACCCACCTTGTCCTCAGATGGTGTCTTCCATATTTTGTTGTTCTTCCGCTCTCTTGAGCAGACGCTGGCGCCGTGCGTGTGTGTGTGTGTGTGTGTGTGTGTGTGTGTGTGTGAGTGTGCGTGGTGGGGGGTCTCAGAGCAGGTGGTACACCTGAGGGTACGCTTCCACACACTGTGATACACTCATCACGCTGTGTGATTGATATTGCGGTTGTGTGTTTTAGTCTCAGTTTGCTGACGCTCCCGACCTCGGCACCAGCAGCCGACACACTCCAGCAGGATAATTGCAGTCCAGTTACCCAAACTGGGAATGCCTGCAGACATTCTGGGATATTTTCTGCAGCAGGGATAACGAGGAGACGGTCGCAAGCAGCTGTTTTCAACAGAAACGACAGCTGACCTTTTTAATCTTTAGCAAAACCTCACGGAATCGGGGTTTTTCCGAGAACCTCCACCACCAGTCCCGGCAGAAGTGGCTCCGGTGGTTTCATGAATCCACATCCATCATCCATCTGAAGAGGAGGAGGGAAGCCTCCCCCCTTTTACCCCCATCCCTCCCCTGTTCTCCCCCTTACTGAGTGCGGAGGCCTCATTAATGATGACAGGTGAGCGTCCCCCAGAGGGACGGGAGCACTGGGGCCGGAGGGGAGGAGGATGGGATGGATCTGCTCTGTACATCACACATCGGCTGTGGAATAAACTGTCCCTGGTGGGCGCCCATTAAGCAGCACTGATGGATTTCGGGGGGGGGGGGGGGGGGGGGGGGGG
>BJFM01006622.1:0-13171 GCA_016586285.1 Arothron firmamentum
TAACGTATAATAGATAACATAAATAACAGCATCATTTGTGTCCTGGGACATGTGTCACTTCATTTTCTTTTCTTTTTTTCTTTTTTTTTTTTGATACAGGATTGCATACACGACACTACTCTCTCCTTTTCCAAATCCAAAGTGTAGTCTGGTATTGCCAGGCTGGCGGCAATGTCCATTGTTTTTTGGGTTTTTTTGTTTGTTTTTTTGTTTGTTTTTTAAACACAAAAGTACTGAAATCAAAGTAAAAAACAAAAGTAATGAATTAAAAGGTGCAAAACAATACAACAGGTAACATGTAACATACAACAGATGACATACAACGGATAACATAGAACAGATTGTTTGTTTGCATTATTTGTGTCTTTGGTCCGGGACAGCTGTCGTTTCGCCCTCAGATGTGTTGGGTTTGATTTGCGGCCCCTTGGCTTTGGCGCAGTGGGTTAAGTCTACCCACTGGGTTCTGCTTCCTTTTTTGATTTTCACTGAATGTGATAGTCCCAACAGTACTTCATAAGGACCGCACCACTTTGGTTCGTTCCATTTTACTTTATGTTCCTTAACAAACATCAAAGGTCCTGGTTCAAAGTTCTTCTGTCAGTGGTTTGAGTTCTTCTGTCGGTGGTTTGCGGGGTGTTCCTCCCTTTGCTTCATGTACCTGGAGACATACTGTTTTTGCAGCATGAGAAATAACTTTCACATATTCTGACATTTCCTTGGGCAGCTTGGCAACATTTGGCAGCGTTGAGCGGACAACAGGCCAGTTCATTGGTCTGCCTGTGCAAATGTCGTATGGAGTGAAGAACAAGCCCTGTCTCTCTTGGTTTCTCATTTTCAGTTCAGTTTCCAATTGGCAGTGCATCGACCCAGTTGGTCTCTCCTGCAGACATGATCCATGCCATGGTCTTCTTGAGTGTTCGGTTGGCTCTTTTGACTGCTCCTGGGCGTTGGGGATGGTATAAAGTGCCATATTTGTGCTGTATGCCAAGTTCTTCTTCCACTTCCTTCAAGGTCTTTTGCTGTGAAATGAGTACCGTTGTCAGAATGGATGACCTTATGTATTCCGTATCGTGGTATGATTTCTCTCTTCAAGAATTTCATGACATTGGCAGCTGTTTCAGCTTTGCAAGGGTAGGCTTTAATCCATCCTGAGAACTTGTCCACCATGACAAGTAGGTATCCGTAGCCATTCGTTCTTTGTTCTGGTCCCATGTAATTACTCACTAACTCTTGGAAGGGGCCTGTGTTGTTTTTTATTGCTCTTCTTGTTTTTGTGTTCACTGCAGTCTTGGCATTCGTCCTCAAAATCTTCAATAGTGTATCTTTGGTTGGGCCACCGCAGTCTTTTCATCACCTTCACCATGCTGTCTTTGCTCTCATGTGTCACAGAATGTGTTTCTTGTAGCAACATCGGAATCAGGTTCAGTGACACAGCCGGAGGGTCATTTTTCATCCACACTCCACAGGCCAACTCTGGTGGCCTTTGTGTTTCCATTGGGATTTTTCTTCTGGTGAGGCTTTTCCTTGCATTTCCAGAATCCAGGTCTCTGTTGGTTCATGTCCTTCTCTCATTTTCCAGCACCTTTGTTTTTCTTTTTTTTTTTCCCCCGCTCTCCTTCATCTTTCTGTTTCAGCATCATTGTGTAGCCACCAGCTCTCTTTGCGGCCGTGTCGGCTGCCTCGTTTCCTTGTGGGATCCAGCCTTCCTTCTTGCTGTGGCCTTTGAATTTTACTACCGCTACCTCGATGGGCAGGTGCATTGCTTTTACCAGCCTTTTCAAGGCATCGCAGTGTTTTGCAGTGGTCCCTTTTGAGGTCTGGAAATTCCTTTTTACCCACATTGGGCCGTCAACGTGGACTGCCACATGAGCATAGGCTGAATCTGTGATGATACTTCCTGTTCTCCATTCCAGCAGCTCCAAAACTCTTGTTATTGTCACTATCTCTGCTAGCTGTGCTAAGGCTGATTGTAGAATGATTCTGGTTTCCGCAGTGACGTAGTTGTTGTTGATTAGTTCTACTATCGCATATGATGCAATATTTTCACTTGTCATTGTTTTATAGAAGCAGGCATCTGTAAAGTAGATGTTTTAGGCTTTCTGCAGTAGTGCAGCGTGCAAGGCGTCTCTGAGTCTGTTTTCTTCTCTGTGTCTTTTTTCCCAGTCATGGATGCCTTGCATGTGTGGCAGGTAGTGGCCATGTTGACGCCTTCACTGGAGGATGTGATGTTCGGCTGTTTGAGTGTTGACACCACCTGGTCGTTTTGTTTGTGAGTGCAAAATTTGTGCTTTCCATGAATGCCACAACTCCATTAGATGTGTGAACAACAATTGCATGGCACTAGACCAGGTGTTCTGTCTTTTTTTATCGCATTGTGGACGGCCAGCAGATGTTTGATTCACTACTGCCTCCTTTTACACCACGGTGAGGTGGAAATCCAAGGTGTAGTCTGGTGTTGTCAGGCTGGCAGCAGCGTCCATTGCTTTTTTGAGTCTCTTAAAGGCTTCATCAGTTTCTGGTGTCCATTGCAGATGTGCAGACATGTTTCTATGTCCCTCCTTTGCGATCATTTCCCTCAAAGCTTGTGAGTGAGAGAGACATAGTCAGGTACATAGCCTCAGCTGTAGTTGTAAGGTCCAAGGAAGCTGTGCATGTGTCTCACTGTTTCGGGTTGTGGAAAGCTCCAGATTGTTTTTTGTTTGGGGGGGGGGGGTTGGGGGGGTTGAGAATGGGTGGCCTTGAGTGATGGCTGCACACAGCAATGGACAGAGAGGAGTTTATGATCAAGATAGTGAGTGGGGAGAACTGTGACACTTTGTTGGGGCTACAGGGTTCTGCCGGGCACCATCATTGTTCTTTGTCGATGTAGTCGGGGCCGGGAAGGGCCGGTGGACTGGTCATCAGGGCATCTGTTGTGGTCTGTATTGCTGTCCTTGGTGAGCTGATCCGTAAGAACCAGAGTGGTTGTTACTGCAGTCTCGAGCCCAGTGGCCGAAGAGGCCGCAGCAGTAGCATTGGTCAGGTGGGAAGCACCACTGTGGGTTTCTTGGTGGTCCCCTTCTGGACATGTTGCGGTTGCGAGCTCTCCATCTCGGTGCAGTGCCCCTGTATGGTTGTTGGCTTCAGTGTTCGGGGGTACGTGAGGTTTCTGGGCTGTTGTGAAGTGGGGTTTTGGGGTTGTTGATTGCTAGTCTGATGAGGTGCTGGGGTTGGGTAAGGCCACGGTTGAGTTTGTGGCTGTGGGATCTGAGGGGGCGGTGTCTGTTGAAGATGCATCTCTGTAGTGTTTTCCCTTTGCAGCTTTGTCGATCGATTTTGTCTCAATTAGCCCCAGCGATGCTTTGAGTAGATTCCGCACGTCACCCAGTGCCATTTTGTCTGCCGCATTGAGTGTTTCAAACTCTCTGATCCATGGTCCTGCCCCCTTGTGGATGGATGGGAGGCCGGCGAGGAGTATTTGGAGGTCCCTGTGCCCCCATGGGGTGAATTCAGGTAAACCTTGTTTCACCAGTAGGGGCATCATTCTTTTCTTGTCATTTGTCTTTCTCATTTCTACCAGTGCTTTTGTTATGAGGGCCTCAGCCTTGCTGTTTGTTTCGGTCAATTCCTCCACAACGTCTTTCTGCTGTTGTTTTGTTTGCGTGTCCAAGAATTCAGTCGCTGTCAGGTGTTTTACAATTTAACTCTTTCTTTCAGCCCGTGGATTTTTCTGATAGGCCTGGTTTAATGCTTCTGTTTTTCCCTCTCTTTTTTTTATGACTGGTCTTGTTTAATATTTTTGATTTCTTATCTCAGCTTTCCCAGCAGAGCAGCAGTTAAAACACACACTTTTGTCTTATTCAAATACAGCACAGTTAAAACCAGTTGTCTCAGTTTCCTCAGTAAATCAGCAGTTAGACACAACATTTTCTCTTATTCAAATGCAGCACAGTTAAAACCAGTTGTCACAGTCTCCTCAGTAAATCAACAGTTAGAACACAGCATTTTGTCTTACTCAAACACAGCACCATTGAAAGCAGCTTTCCCAGCCAAACATCAGCCCAAAACACACTTTTTATCTGTTCCAAATGCAACAGAGATATGAAATAGTTTTTAGCCGCAGAACCGCCAGAGAAATCTCCAACACTGCTTTTGTCCACACAAATGATCACAACAACCTGCAGGTTTTTTTTTTTTCAACAACTTCAACAAGCTCTCTCAGCGTTCAACAGCTCTTTCCTTCCACAACCATGTCTCTTTCGAGACCTCAGTCTCCCCTAACTATGAGTCGACGCTCACAGCATGACTTCTCAACGCAATTTCTCCAATGTCAGCAATTACACAACACAACCATACAAGACAAAACAGCAAATACAGGATGAAACAGTGCAGACAGGACAAAACAACACAAAGGAGGACAGTACATCAAAATAAATAAATAAAAATAAAATAAAATAAAATAAAATAAAATAAAATAAAATAAAATAAAATAAAATAAAATAAATTGAAAAAAGAAAAAGACCTTTTTTGGGGTTAATTCACCACTGCAATCTGCCCCAAATGACACTTTTTAATTTTCCAATTTTAGCAGAGCACTCCCTCTTGTCACCAATGTGCTCACACTCACAGCACGAATCGTCGAATACACGGGCCCATACACAGTTGTCAGGTACTGAGGTAGGCGTGAGGTTGTCGTCTTCATCTCCTTCTGAGGAGTCGGTGGGTTCTTCATGGCCTTCCATTAGTGACTGTCCTGTTTGAATAGCTGTGGAGAAGCGTCCACACGATTCTTTCACACTTGGGCTGTCCATCGGGGGCGCTTGTTTTCACTGCTATGGGTGGGGTATCCAGATCTAGCAGTGAGACTTTGGCATGGTTTGATGTATTGTTTGGTGACAGCCGGGGTGCAGTTTGGGTTTTTTGTTTCTTGCGGTTTTGTGTAGCTTGTATTTCCATCTTTAAAAAGTGATTTTCTTCATGTAGCAGTTTGACTTGGTCCAAAAGCCACTTGTTTTCATTTCACATCTGTGACATGTCTTCTTTTTCTTCCATTTCTGCAGTGATATTTTTTCAATGTTACCACAGGGGTTTGTACTACTGTTTCTTTGACGCTGTCTCCCTGTGGGGGGGAGGGCAATAGGCAGTGTCTTCGTCTGTGGGTTGTTCAAAAGGCGGGCAGGTGGGTTGGGCATAGGGAGGGGGTCACTCTACCCCCATTCTGTTAGTGGCTTTCTGGTTGTCATTGGGTCTACTTCCTTCTTGCTCTTTGTCTCCACGGGCAGCTGCCAACCATTTTAGAATGCGCACCATGGTTTTAAATTTTTTCTCCACGTCCTCCATTTTCTTTTCCTTTTCTCTCTTAAGTTGTTGTTCCAGCAGATTTATAATCTGTTTGAGCAACCAGCAGGTTTCCTTGAAAAAAATGCTGACATTTTTTAGCCCCCCCCCCTCTTGTCACCAATGTGCTCACACTCACAGCTTTAATTTAGTAGTGTTCAGTGCGCATTTTTTAAAAGGTCCGCTCACCATTCTTTCTGTCTTGGGGCCCAGTTGGGTGGGTCCACCAGTTGGAGACAGAGCGCTGTGCTGGGCGACCGGGCCTCTCTCGCTGGCTTTACCTCTGACCACATCGGGGTCACCATTTGTTGGCAGGGTTTTTCAGTCTTATCTCGATGGAAGAACTCAGAAGGCACCTGCCTGCATGTTTGTGTCCAAAAGTGACGTAGAGTACCAGAGGTTGTCTTTTCTCAAAAATGTCACCCAGAATTTATTGGAGGAAAAATACATCCAAATGGAATCAGAAGAGTAAAAAGTACAAGGCAAAACGTAGTGGTGAATCAGAATTCAAAAGATTGGTCTTGTAGAGCAGAGTTCGCCGTGGGACCGCCCTCGGTCTCCAGAGGAGCCGCCAAACACTCGGCCCAGAGAGCGGCTCCTCTCCGAATGTGGGATGGCGCACTCTCTTCTCGCTGGCCACTGACAGCCTGCTTTTTGTATTCCTGAGAGACCCACCGCATCCCAAAGCTTACAGTCAGGTTCGCTCTATCCTGTCCTGAAACAAACAGAGCCTGTTGTCCCATCCCTCAAGGACATGGAGCACCGAGGCTCCAGATAACGTATGACTCCAGAGGTGAAGCTAACCTATCCAGAGAACAGGGGTCTAACAGATCTGTACACCATGCATTGTTGTTCAAACTTTGTCTGGACCTTCGGCTGTTTCAGGTGATGTTTAATGTACATAATGGACACATTATTTTTGAGATCTCAGCAGAAGTTGTTGCTGCGCATAATGACTCAGCAAGCTGTCAGCTGTTTTCGACAGTGACCTAATATGAAGTTGTTATGCTTAAGCAAAACACACTAGCACATGCTTACGCAGCTATTGTGATTACATTCAGTTACATGAGATAAATACAAGAGGGGTCATGTCTAATCATAAGAGGAGACACAAAATAAGTCATAAGAGTTTTGTGAGCAAGCTAAATCATTACGCTTAAATTATTAGTTAATTAAGTCATAGGCTTCGACAACTCAGGGTTTCAATGAAAGCATCAAAATTTATCTCTACAAATACCTTATCTTAACATTCCTCTACAGCTCAGATGCCTAAAATAAATATGGAGTGAGGTCAGTAAGGTAATAACATTTTGCTGATAACGCAATAAGTTATTGGGCTTTTTTTGAAACATTTTTTTTGTTGTTGTTGTTGCCTGCACCAAATGGACAGCTGTGCATTAGATTTACCATATGGTGGAATGTTTTAACTTAAAGTTGGTTTGGAGTATTGTAGTGGGTATCCAGTTGTAAATGGAAATTCCGCAGAGTAGTGTTTCTGGTTGTAGTTTATGTAGTAAGTGATAACTTTTTTAAACAGCTGGAACA
Organism: Arothron firmamentum; assembly: GCA_016586285.1. Classification (NCBI taxonomy): domain Eukaryota; kingdom Metazoa; phylum Chordata; class Actinopteri; order Tetraodontiformes; family Tetraodontidae; genus Arothron; species Arothron firmamentum. The sequence continues at coordinate 6,862 of BJFM01006622.1, forward strand.
AACTGTGGGTAAATCACTTTGGTCTGATGACGTGGCACTCTGGGTTACTGGTTGAAATCTAGAATATTTTAGAAAGACATTGCAAGCTGCAAAAGAAAAAATGGAACGATGCCAAATGGCATGAATTATTTTCTTATAAATCGGTGTGTGTTTTGTCGGTTTGTGTTAAAATGTTTTCCTTGTGATTCCTCATGTCCTGTCTGATTAATGTATTAAACAATCACTTATGACATGAGCTATACAACATAATACATCAGTTTATTTTGATTTTTTTTTTTCTCTCGCTCTCTCGGGCTCAGCTGCAGGCGTCGTTATCAATCGCCTTGTCGACTTCCTCTTCTTGTCACATTTGAAATCCAAATCAATAAAATTTATGTGTTTCTATGAACGTTAAAATCAGAAATAAACGTTCATATTTTGTGTTTTCTACTTGTCTGATGTCCATGCGCCAATTTTACTGGGTCTTGTATCAGAAAGAAAGAAACAGAAAGGGAAACGAGAAGACGAAAGACGAGGTCGAGATAAACAACGACCTGTACTTCCTTTTTCGTTGCAAATATTGAGGGATAGGCATAAGTGCAGACGTAGATTTCACGATAGAATAATTGACGTCGACCTAGAGTTTATATGTCAGTCAAGTATTCTCTTCATGTATGTAAAAGTGATGTTTTGGAGGCTTTGACTCCCTCAACATTAGCTAAGCAGTTGGCCAATCGTGCGCATGCGTAAATAGATGCGCCGGATTCGGTGTGGTATCTTGACCGTACAAGTTAGTTCCTAGTATAGTCTGTTTTAATAGAAAGGTCGAAACTTTAAGCGAACAGGAAATCAAACGATTTAATCGCAAAAATAAGCAAACGGCTTGCGCTTTTCATTGTTCTTTTGGTGGGCTGAAGTTACGCTGCCTATGAAGATGAAGTTTTGTGTCGCGCATCTTTGTTTGTTCTTGTTTTTCATCGAAGGGTCTTGGGGTGACACACCGGCAAACTGCACGTATGAAGACCTGCTGGGGACATGGGTGCTGCAGATGTCCGAAGGAGGACATGACAGGTCCGTCAACTGCACAGCTGAAGGTAAACAATTCCTGACACGCATTTAAGATGTAGTGTATATTGTGTTTGCTTTTAATTTGGCATACAGTAATATCAGTAGCTACTGAATATGGAAACATATTGCAACACTAAAAATAAATGGAAATCCCCCCTCCCCCAAATAATTCCCACTTTGAAGTTCTGCATTTCAGAACCATAACGTGTTGATATATCTCACTTCCTCAGCAACGGTTGGAAGCACCTGGACTGTGACTTTGGAGAAACTTTCTGTCGCCAAAGATGAGCTGGGGAATTCTGGGTTTTTCACCCTGATTTACAACCAGGGTTTCGAGTTGGTCATCAATGGGTATAAGTTGTTTGCCTTCTTTAAGGTAAATGCAAAAAAAAAAAAAAAATTATTTGTTTTCTATGAACTAGATAATATGCAAGTCTTGCGCAGTGTTTCAACTTATCTCATGTACTGTACATTTTCTGGCCCGATCATGACAAGTTCTACTTTATTCAGCTTTTAAATAAATTGTATTAAACTGAAAATATGACTATACTTAATCGGGTAGTCTCTCCTCAGTCCCATGACAATGAATTGCAAGTGTTGCCAATGACTTGCAGTTTTACTTCCTTATTAACTCGTCCTGATTTAGATTTATGTGTTCACATGACTGACTTCAGTGTGAATGATCAAGCTCACTGTTGTCTGCATTTGCAGTACAGCAAACAAGGCTCCAAGGTGACCAGCTACTGTGACCAGACCCTGCCAGGGTGGGCTCATGATGTCCTTGGGAACAACTGGGCCTGTTTCGTAGGGAAGAAGGTGAAATCAGTACCATCGCGATCAAATTCCAGACCAGTCCTCGACAATGGGTACGTGTCGAGAAAGAATATTTGAATAAAATAGGTGTCGACAGTAATACTATTTTCCCCTCCCTGCAGGTTGTTTCAGGTGCCATTTAAGCATAATTTGGACTTTATTGAAGCCATTAGCAAGGTCCAAAGCTCCTGGAAGGCTGTGCGTTACCCTGAGCTTGAGAAGTACACTCTGGGGGAGCTCATCAACCGAGCAGGGGGGCTTGCTTCGCGTATCCCCATGTGAGTATTAATAATATTAATAATAATAACAATAATAATAATAACAACAACAATAATAAGAATAAGAATAATAATAGTTATTATTACTTATTGTTGTTATTAGTGTTGTTGTTGCACAGCAGCAGTAACTGGGAGTTACACTGCGATGATGATGTGTTCCCTTTATTTTTTGGAGCAGTCCATATTATTATTCAAGATTGTGTGTCAATCATGTTTCCTGTGCACATTAAAAACTACTATATTTTACAAAGAGAATAAATAAAACACACTAAGGCTAACATTTATAATGTACATTCCCATGTTGTTGGGTCATTGGTAGAGTTGTGTGTTTTTTTTTTACACAACTGTTCTTAATTTTTAAAATATTGTAATTAATAAAATGTGATTTTTTTTGTGTGACTTCAGACGTGTTCGTCCGATGCCTGTAAACACCGACTTAGCCAAGCAGGCAGCAGCTCTGCCCGAAAACTGGGACTGGCGGAAAATTGAGGGAATTAATTTTGTCAGCCCTGTACGAAACCAAGGTGAAAGCCATTTCTCTTTTATTTATTTGTGTATTTAATTTTTTTCAAATTTCATTTTGAGTGCCCACATACAAAGGTATTGAGTTAGCATGGCAAAAAGTTATTTTTAAACAGACAGGAAAGATTTCCAAAACACTTCAAACATTAAGATTCGTCACAAAACATGAGAGTGCCCATCAGAAGACCAGACTCTCAACAGCAGCTTGGCAGCGGCTTTCATCCCTTCATTTTGTGTTTCCGCACAGCCTGCGAGTGCAGGTAGTTATTTAAGTGTCTGAGAAGGGCCTCTGTAGCACTTCAAGGACCTGGAGAGACCTGGACTGTTTCAGTAGAAGCCCTCTAAATCTATCATACAGTGCTATGAAGCTTTCAATAAACTTAGTGGATTATGACTTCAAGTTTTATAAGAGCTCAAATCTCCCAGGATTCCCTCTTTTTTGCAGATTCAGTTTTTGTGCTTTCCCTTCTTGATGTAAAAGTATAAAAATATCACTGATATAAAATATTGAAAATGAGATTTTCATGTTGATACAGATAGATAGATAGATAGATAGATAGATAGATAGATAGATAGATAGATAGATAGATAGATTACACTATTTTTGTTTGTGCTGCCTCATACAGTTTAAAGGAAAAGCTACCAAATAGTAAGGAAATGTAAACTTTTTCTAAAAACAAAAATCACTTAGTCATTATTTTGGCATTTAGTGTATAGGTATAACTTTGGTCATAACACCTGATATAAAACAAGAAAAATTTAGGCTGGCTTACTGTCAGACAGTGAGGGGAAAACGGGTTATGTGTCTCTTTATACACTGTATTGTGTGTTAGTCTTTGTCGTGTAATTGTGTGTTTAGTCGTGTAAATCTGTGCTGCTGGGTTTCAGGATCATGCGGCAGCTGTTACTGCTTCGCCACGATGGGAATGCTGGAAGCTCGTCTTCGAATCCTCACCAATAACAGCCAGAGTCCTGTCTTAAGTCCACAACAAGTGGTTTCCTGTTCTGAATATTCTCAAGGTGAGTGCCAGTTAGTTTAAAACTGACCTTTGTCTGACCCTATCAATTTCATTACCTCTGCCAAGGGAGGAGTTTAGGTGATGGCCAGCATCTGTCTGTCTAGCCATCCATCTGTCAATCTGCCTTTTAGAAAAATAACTCAAAAAGATTTTAATGAATTTTCAGGAAATGTTAATAATGGGACAAGGAACAGATAATTAAATTTTGGTGATATTCTAGATCCCAGAGAGACTGTGATCTTTGATCTTCCAAAGATCAAAGGTCAAAAATCATCAAGGAGTGCGAAATCCTTGAGAAATTCACATCTTAAAATGTTGTGTTTGACAATTTCCTCTCCATATTTAAGGCTGTGATGGTGGGTTCCCTTACCTGATTGGAAAGTACGTCCAAGATTTTGGCATTGTGGATGAGTCATGCTTTCCATACGCTGGGAAAGACTCTCCATGTGACATTTCCCCAAGCTGCAGACGCATTTATACTGCAGAGTACAAGTATGTTGGTGGATTTTATGGCGGATGCAGTGAGGCAGCCATGATGGTGGAACTGGTCAACAACGGACCAATGGCAGTGGCCTTAGAGGTATCGAACCACGATTCCCTAAGCAATATCACACATCCACAGTATGTTACTTATTCAAATTCATCAAGACACCTTGTTGGAGTTAAAAATCCAAAAAATAACAATTATTTGATTTTTGTTCCATAGCTTTTCAACATTCTGATCACCTCATGGTTTAATTCCAAATATATTTTTGCCTTTTGTTTGTTTGCTCACCTATCTATCTAATACACTGCAATAAATAAATAAATAAATAAATAAAAGGAATTTTGTAATTACGAAGTAATTGGTAATCAGCAGGACGAGTGTTGAAATGCCAGTGTAATTGCTGCAATAGGTGGATAAAAACAGTTGGAGCATATTAATCAAACATGTAGTGAAATCACATTTAAGAGGCAAAGCGAATTTCCCATAACTGGGATAAAATGAAAGTATTTCTATTCTATTCAAAACATTACCTTAAAATGGAATATTTTCTTAATAATATTTAATATTTGCTGATCAAACCACAGGTCTACCCTGACTTCATGAGCTACAAGGGGGGAATCTACCACCACACAGGCCTGACTGACCACTTTAATCCCTTCGAGCTGACCAATCACGCAGTGCTATTGGTGGGATACGGCCGCTGCCACGTAACTGGACAGAAGTACTGGATCGTCAAGAATAGCTGGGGCACCGGCTGGGGTGAAGACGGCTACTTCCGAATTCGCAGAGGAAGCGATGAATGCGCTATTGAGAGCATTGCGGTGGCTGCCAGTCCCATCCTCAAGCTCTAAACACTTCAGAAAGGGAGAAAGTCAAACAAATCAATTTTAAAATGGCATTGTTTTTATTTGTATTGTTCATTGTAGGTTTCTTTTTTCTTTCTTTCTTTTTAAAAAACACAATTAAAATAGATTAGCCCATAAACAAATCACTTCATGAAACAGGTGTAAGATCTTCAGGCTTTGCATTTAATCAACAGTTCTTTTTTGGGAACGTTTTAAAGGGAATCGTGAAAGGTTTAAGCACGGTGTTTTAATAATTATTTTTGCTATTTTGTTTGTGTGTTTTTATGCTGCCAAACAATATATTTTACCTGTGATGATTGCACTGTATTTTCATACATGAAACAATAATAACAATAATAAAAAAAACTGAAGCACATTTTTTGTATTTTTCTGCTCCGTCCATGTGGCAAATATTATGTTACACCAGATTTTTTTAATTGCATGGATTCATTTTGGCAGCTACAAATCCCTCCAACATTCTTCCTGATAAATGCCCGGAAAATTGCTACTTGACTTACCATCCTTGTTTTCTTTAATTTCTCCAAGTACAAACCCAAAAACATGGTGCTGCGCTGCTATTCCCTTTTGCTATTCTACTATTAGTTCTCCATTAATACAAGAGATAGATAGATAGATAGATAGATAGATAGATAGATAGATAGATAGATAGATAGATAGATAGATAGATAGATAGATAGATAGATAGATAGATAGATAGATAGATATTGTTCAAAGTGTATTGCATTACAGGCTGGAAATACCACAAACTTGCCGACAGTTGACGGTGTTCCTCCTCTCTCTGGAGGCACTCCCTTGATTGGGTCACAAGGCCCAGAATCCTCTGCCCCCTTTCCGAGCTGGGACTGGGGCGGACCTCACAGCCCCTTCCCAGACCTCTGCGTACCGCTGCGCGTCTCTCTCTCTCTCTGCGCTCCTTATCCGTGCCATTTCCTCTCGGTTCCGGTGTATTCATGCTCAACTCGCACGCTCCTCGATCGCCATGCACAACAACCACCAGAAGGAACATCTGTATAAGATCCTAGTGATTGGGGACCTAGGAGTTGGCAAGACCAGCATCATCAAGCGCTACGTCCATCACAATTTCAGCCCCAACTACCGAGCCACGATCGGGGTGGATTTTGCGCTCAAAGTTCTGAACTGGGACCAGGAGACGGTCCGTCTTCAGTTGTGGGATATCGCAGGTATTTTAAAGTTGAACTCTAATCTAAAAACGTACATTGAACGTCTCAGAATTAAGACACTACTTGTTTTGTGTAAAAATAAGGATTATATATATAT